>MJUU01045065.1:140108-158340 GCA_002080025.1 Modiolus philippinarum
TTTTTTTCTTTGGATTCCTCTTGATGTAAGCTTTCAGTAGTATGTCAACAGATTTGGCGTAGCTGTTACCATTTCGGAGCTATGAGGGGCTGAAAGGGGCCAAAATTGTAAAGTTACAGATAACCTAAAATTTTTATTTTTCATCGAATTTCGATGGGATTTTATTCTTTGATTCCTCTTTATTTAAGCTTTCAGTTATATGTCAGCGGATTTGGCGTAGCACTTACCGTTTCAGAGCTATGAGGGCCGAAGGGGCCAAAATCGTAAATTTAAAGATAACCTAAAAAATTTATTTTTTGTCGGATTTCGATGGGATTTTTTTCTTTGGATTCTACTTGATGTAAGCTTTCAGTAGTGTTTTAACAGATTTGACGTAGCTCTTGCCGTTCCCGAGCTATGAGGGCCGAAGAGGGCCAAAATCTTAAATTTACAGATTACCTTAAATTTTTATTTTTCATCGCATTTCGATGGGATTTTTTTCTTTTGATTCCTCTTGATATAAGCTTTCAGCATCATGTCAATGGATTGGGCGTAGCTCTTACCGTTTGTGAGCTATAGAGGGTCAAAGAGGAATCATAAGGAGTCATAAGGGCTAATTTTTNTTTTCCCTAGTTTGTGTCCAGCTAATTACTTGGTCAATCTCCTTATTGCGTCCATCTAATTATTGTGCCAAGCTCTTTCCTATGTCCATACTCACTTTAAATTACACTTTTTCAAATTTCAGTGGACGACATGCTGCGGTCGTATCATGCTGCGCTTGGCGTAGCCCTTTATTAAAAATTAACTTCGTGACTAACTATGAGAGTTTTGATAACTTGTTTCCTTTCAGGGCTATGAGGGGCCAAACGGGGCCAAAAATGCAGATGTGCAGATTACATAAATTTTTTATTTTTCAACTGATTTCAATGGGATTTTTTTCTTTACATTCCTCTTGTCTTAAGCTTTCAGTAATATGTTAGCATATTCCTTTTATTTATTACAGTTTCTGTTCTCAAAGGGGTCAAAAGGGTCAAATTTGCAATTTTCACAAATATGTTAACTCTTTATTTCTCGTCGGATTTCAATAGGATTTTTTTCTTTGGATTCCGCTTGTTACATTTGTATAAGCTTTCAGTTTGCTGTCTACAGATTTTGCATATCCCTTACTGTTTCTTAGCTATAAGGGGTCAAAGAGGTCAAAATTGCAATTTTCACAAATATGCAATATCTTTATTTCTCAACAGATTTCAATGGTTTTTTTTTTCTTTGGATTCTTCTTGATCGGATGTAAGCTGTCAGTAGTATGTCAACAGATTAGCATATCAATTACAGATTCTGAGCTTTTAGAGATCAAATGGGCTAATTTCTATGTATCCTAGTTTGTGTCCAGCTAATTACTGTGTCAATCACCTTATCGCGTCAATCTAGTTACTGTGTCAAGCTCTTTACTGTGTCCTCAGTCACTTTATTTTACACTTGTTCAAATTTCAGTGGTCGACATGCTGAGGTCGTATCATGCTGCGCTCTGCGTAGCCCTTTATTTTACATTGGAATAAATTATCAGTATTTTTTAAAATGATGAAGTTAGTTGAAGCCTGGATTCATTCTTAGAGTCTATATTTTTGATCTAAACAATGATTAATAGATTTTCCTAAAAAGACAAGTCCTATGTTTTTTCTAATTTCATTGTGGTTGAAGACAGTATATTTTGACCTGTATATGTATCATATCGAAACCTTATCCTATCACAGCCAAATGTATTGCAATACATGAATACTTGATGATCAGTGAATCATCTTACTGCACACATATCCTTAAGGATGTAGTCAGGTGATCTTTCTGAATCTGGTAAAATATTTGGAACTCCTTCAGATTTTTCCTTTAAAATAGCTTTTTCTTTTTTTGCCCCATAACTCCAAATTTTCTCTTTCTAAATAACATCAAAACATGATTTGTAATCATTTTACAAAATTTGAACAGATTGTAGATTTTCCTTCCACTTAATTTATTAAAACTGTCCTCTAAAAATTTCAATGTAATTATAATGTAAAAAGCAGAGAGATCCTTTTCCCGCCATTTTTTAAATTGATGAATATCTCGAAAACAAGGTCCATAACCTGATTTGTAATCATTTTACAAAATTTGAACAGATTGTAGATTTTCCTTCCACTTAAAACTGTCCTCTAAAAATTTCAATGTAATTATAATGTAAAAAGCAGAGAGATCCTTTTCCCGCCATTTTTAGCTCACCTGGCCTAAAAGGCCAAGTGAGCTTTTGCCATCACTTTGCGTCCATCATCCGTCCGTCTGTCCGTCCATCTGTCAACAATTTCAAAAATCTTCTCCTCTGAAACTGCTGGGCGAACTGTAACCAAACTTGGTCTGAATCATCACCAGGGTATGCAGTTTCAAAATTGTGTTCGATTAGTCCGAGGATCAAACAACATGGCTGCTGTTACTAAAAATGGAACATAGGGGTAAATTGCTGTATTTTGCAAATAACTCGGAAAACCATTACAGATATCAAAGATCTGATAGGGTAAAAATGATTAGCATGGCAAGATCTACCCAACCTGCAATTTTGAAGAAAATCTGAAAACCCGTCTTGGAGTTATTGCCCTTTTTCTGTAAAATTTTCAAAATTTTAATTTATTTTATTTTTTATTTGAAAAACTATAACAGATAGAGGTCAACTTTAATTGCAAAAATGTTCAGCATATCAAGATCTACACACCCTGAAATTTTGAAGAAAATCCAAAACCCCTTGTAGGAGTTATTGCCCTTTTCTCACCAATTTTTTTTAAAATTTTTGTATTTTTTGTCTTTTATTTCCAAAACTATAGAAGATGAAGGTTCAGTGTAAAATGATGAAATATTTGCCATGCTGTGGTGAATTCAAAACTGGTGTTGAAAATAGTTTGTTGACCTCCATTTTCAAAATGGCTGCCAAAAAAGGGCGGGAAAATTCAACATTGTCTGATTTCAATGAAATTTTGTTTCCAAATAGATATTGATGTTGCGACTTCAAAACCGGTGTTGAAAATTGTTCGTTGACGGCCATTTTCAAAATGGCCACCAAAAAAGGCGGGAAAATTCTACATTGTCCGATTTCAATGAAATTTGGTTTCCAAATAGGCTTTGATGTGGCAATTTCAAAACTGTTGTTAAAAATTGTTCGTTGACTGCCATTTTCAAAATGGCCACCAAAAAAGCGGGAAAATTCAACATTCAATGAAATTGGGTTTTCAAATAGATATTGATGTTGCGACTTCAAAACCGGTGTTGAAAATTGTTCATTGACCGCCATTTTCAAAATGGCTGCCAAAAAAGGCGGGAAAATTCAGTATGTCTGATTTCAATGAAATTTGGTTTTCAAATAGATATTGATGTGGCAACTTCAAAACTGATGTTAAAAATTGTTGCAGACTGCCATTATCATATAAATGGCCGCCAAAAAAGGCGGAAAAATTCAACATTGTCTGATTTCAATGAAATTTGGTTTTCAAATTATATAGATATTGATGTTGCGACTTCAAAACCGGTGTTGAAAATTGTTCATTGACCGCCATTTTCAAAATGGCCACCAAAAAAGGCGGGAAAATTCAACATTGTCTGATCTTTTAAAGGTTAGTGATGGGCTTTCATATTATGTATGTGTATTTCTTGTGGCAAATCTTTTAAAACAGTAACGTAATGTTTTACCTTATGATCTTGACCTTGTCATTTGGTTGACATTAAACAACAGACATGAATGATCAGTGATATGGCTTTCATATTTGGCATGTGGATTCCTTGTGGCAAGACCTTAATATGAAAAACTTCAGTTGATACCCAAATATATATATTTGATCATGACCACAGGCATGTGACTATCTATCTTTAGCATGTTTAGTATAACATTGTGACATTTAAATAAAAAATCATGTGGAAATCAATGTTTTGAAACTCTGTTATTATACATGTAGTATCAATAGAAGTATTAGCAAACAGTTTTTATATGAGAATGATAGAATATCCAAGAAAATAGCAGCAATTTTTACCTCACCTGCCTATAGCCAGGATGAGCTCTTGCCATCACTTTGCATCCGGCATCTGTCCATTGTAAACTTTTCCTGAAGCGCTAAATGGATTTGAACTAAACTTGGCATGAATGCAGAATGATGCTTATGAGGTGCTGTCTAAATGTTTTTTCTTACATGCCAATCCATCAACAAACATGGCCGCCAGCCATGCATTTAGTTGAAAATTGTGACTTTTCTGCTAAGAACTTCTTCTTGAGAACCACTGACAGGATTTGAACCAAACTTGGCATGAATGATGCTTATGAGGTGCTGTCTAAGACTTTGGTGAAGATCCGTCATCCAACATAGCTGCCAGCGGCAAAACTTACAAATGTTATATACTAGTACAGTACAGAAAGAGACGTACCATAACAAATCACTTGGAAAGACATAAGTTTTAATCCTTTAGACCTAAAATCACAGACATACTATCAATGTGATAGACCTAAAAAGCCATAAAACAGAGTGGGAGGATTAAATTTTATTACCCATTTTACCTGTAATTACTTTGAAGTCTACCTGCTTGATTAGATTTTTACCTGTACATCAGGAAATTTCCTTACAAAACTTGAGTTTTCTCTCCCCAATAAAATAATTTTCAAAGTGAAAATTAATCCCCATCACTTTCCAAGACATTCCCACTATCACAGTGATATAATTATAGTTATGGTATGTCTGTTTCTGTACTGTAGTGTTGCACCCTAAGGGAAATGCATCAGATGTTCTTCTAGAGAACCGTTGAATTTATTTGGACCAAAATTGGCATGAGTTTAATGAAGTTCTGACCAAGTTTTTGTGTCACCTGTAACGAAAAGAGCAGAAAGCTAGACAAAAGTGTACAAAGTGGCTGGTGGCCGTGGCGGCAGCGTAAACTTTCATGTCAAGTTTTTGTGTTTTTTTATGTCATTTTCGCAGTAACGAAAAGTGGATGTCAATGATATTTGGCTTAAATGTTGGTCTTGAGTACAGACCTGTCAAGTCTCACGCTTTCGGCATGAGAGTCACGCTTTCCAACACCAAATCACGCTCTCACGCTCGCCACTTTCAATGTCACGCTTTTGTAAATTTTCGAGGAAAATAGATTTCATATACCTTTTCATAATAAGAAAACAAGAAATAAGGGGTTGTTTTGCCCATTCTTTCATACTACTGTTTCATTTTCTACTAAAGGCCCAAAGTAAAACATGTTTTTTGTGGAAATCACAGACATTATTCTATATTTTCCCTTTTCAACGAAAAATGTATTTTCAGATCATTTTAAATGCTCTCGGAATGCACCACTTTGCGTGTCTGAACAAAAAAATCTTGTGGCTTATATATATAATTCCCTACACGCCCTCGGTCTCACTCTTGAAACACAAACCCCCTTGACAGCTCTGTGAGTAGTACATGACAGATCTGCTATATGGCTTTTGTCTGTGACCTCAATTTCACAGTCCAATGAACATGTTTAGTTTTTGTGCTTAGTTTCATTTTAGGTCAATGATATATGCTACTAGTATGTAGCTTGGTCCGAGGTAGTACATAACAGTCTGTCATATGGCTTTTGTCATTGACCTCAATTTCATGGTCTAGTGAGCATGTTAAGTTTTTTTGCTTAGGTCATTTTCTAACATGTGTCTCAGTAACTATATGTGGTACATGTAGGTCAATGATATTTGGTCATAAGTAGTACATGACAGTCAGTTATATGGCTTTTGTCTGTGTTTTCAATTTCATGGTTCAATGAACATGTTACTAAGTAAGTTTTTCATGTTTTGTGCTTAGTTTAGTTTCTCAGTAACTATAAGTGGTAGGTCAGTGATATATAGTATGTAAATTGGTTTTAAGTAGTCCATGATAGTATGCCATATGACTTTTGTCCTTGACCTCATTTTTGCGTTTTAGTGAGCATGTTGAGTTTTTGTGATTGGCTATAGGTCATTCTTTCAGTAACTACAAGTGGTAGGTCAATGATATTTGGTATATACAAATGTACTAGTAGTATGGTCTTGAGAAGAACATGACAGTCTGATATATGGCTTTTGTCTGTGACCTCAATTTCAGGGTCCAGTGATCATGTTAAGTTTCCCAGTATCTATTAATGTAAGGTCAATAATATTTGGTATGTGTATTTGTCTTAGATGGAACATGACAGCTTGCTATTTGGTTTTAGCACTTGACCTCATTTTCATGGTTTAGTGAACATGTTTGGTTTTTCAGTATCTATCAGTGGTAGGTCACTGATATTTGGCATTTTGGTTTTGGGTGATACATGAGTCTACTAGTACTATATTGCTTTTGTCAGTTACCCTAATTTCACAGTTTAGGGAACATGTTAAGTTTTCTGATTTAGTCAGTTTGAGTTTTCACATCAATTTTGCGACCCAGTAGGGAAAGAGGAGACATCAATTTGGGTCCACACTTGTGTTACTTGGGTGCTGATCTGTCATCCAACATGACCACCAGCAGTGAAACTTAGTTTAACATTGGACACTAATGGAAAATGCATACAAAGAACTTTTTCTTGGGAACCACTAAATGAATTTGAACTAAACTTATTAGCATGAATGATTACTAAGTGTTGTTACTTTGGTGCTCATCCCTCATCCAACATGGTCGCCTGCAGCAAAATTTTATTCAACATTGGACCCTATGGGAAATGCATACAAAGATTTTGTTCTAGAGAACCGCTGAATTGATTTGAACCAAAGTTGTTATCCTGTTATCCAAAATGATCGCCAGCAGCAAAACAGTTTATCAGTCGACCCTATGGGAAAATGCGAACAAAGATCTGCTGAATGGATATTTAAACCAAAGATATCATGAATGGTGCTTATGAGGTGCTAAGCAAATGTCACTTTGGTTGATCAGCAATCCAATTTGGCGCCTGGGAGGGGGGGACATTTTCGATAAATGGATTTATACTAAATATGACATGAATGTGAATGATTCTTGTGAGGTTCAGACCAATTGTATTACCTTGGTGCTGATTGGTCATCCGACATGACCTCCAGAGGTGAATTTACTGGAAAATGCATACAAAGATCTTCTAGAGAAGAGAAGTTTGGGTTTGAACCGAATATGGTTAGTAATGAGGTGCTCTGTTAATCTGTCATACAACATTGCTGCCAGCAGCAAAACTTACTAGTAGTTTAATGGAAATGCATAGAAAGATGTCTTCTAGAGAACTCCTGAATAGATTTAAACTGAACATAGCATGAATGCCTCTTATTAAGTGCTGATCGAGATTGTAGACAGTTATGAAAAAGAAAAAAAATGGGGAAAATGTCAAGGAGACATTCCCATCTCCAGGTTAAAACGACCCAAAACATAGCATCTAGGAGTCACTGTATGGTCTTCAACACAATGAGGAATTTCACACCATATAGCAAGCCCTAAATGGCCCCAAAAAGTAAAAAAGTGATGAAGTCAATGGAAACAAATCACATCCAATAACCAGTGATGAAAGTTTTCTGCAGATCCGCGGATTTCCGCTTTTTTGCTTTCAAGCTGCTCCATTATATTTGTTTCTTTTACTATATACCTACTTCCAGTGTAGTGGGTTTCCGCTTTTTTCTATCAATCACAATTTCATCTCTGAATAACCCAAATATCAAAAAACTATAATTTTATAAAAAGACAAGGACAAGCCAATGACATGAATGACCAACATATTCCTGACTTAGGACAGGCGCAAAAATTGTTATTTTATGTTATGTTATGTTATTGCTCTATTGTCCATAAGAATGGGCCCACAAGGGGCATAATACAGAAATACATATAAATCAACAAAAGTAAAACAGAATATATATAAACAAGACAATATACATGCTCATGTTTATTAAACAACGGCAGTAGAATACCGAAGGAACAAAGAACAAAGTTACATAAATCAAAGTCCAGAGACGAGGCAAAAGTAAGAACACCAGAAGACAGAAGACCACAGACGCTTCACAACCAGAAATCGCAAACACTACAAAAACAACAATAAAACTAAAGCACTAACAGTGTGAACTCTCTAAGAGTTACATCAGGTACTCAGAAAGGGTAAGCATGTCCTGTTCTGTATACAGCACCTGTCACACTGTCAGTGGGTCAATCCAATCGGTAATGTCAAATCCGGGAAGATATGAATCTAGCTGAAAATGTCAGTTTTCATTTGTGACACTGACATTTCATACTAGTATGTATCTGTGATATCATGGTGATGGTGATAGAATTTCTGAAGGGATGGCTTAACATAGCCCTGACTCAGCAGTTTGACCATGCTTTTGCTCTTTCCACAAAGTCACTGTATGAACTACAAGCTCTACAGTAATGAATTAATTGTGAAATTTGCACTTTGTATAATTGGGAGGTAGGTATTGTAAGGGAAAGTTCACAATTTGGAAGTCAAAATCATCAGGTTTGTCATATAACCTAGATTTCAGACGTCCATGTTAGTCAATGTATAACATAAGGTTGAGGTATGAAGCAGAATTGGGTGTCTTGCAATTTGGTTGTCTCTTTAATTTCAAGTTCACTGGGACAGATTTGATGTAAGTATTCTTTAAATCTTGGGTTATTAAGAGAAAGTACATCATCTATATATCTGAAACTGAAATTAAAAGTCTGGGCCAGTTGCTTTTGTTTCTGTTGTATTAGCCCTTGTAAAAACTTTGCTTCATACGAAAAAAGTGTTCCCATACACATTTTCAGGAAATTTACCAAAGTTGGAACCAGAATCATAATCCCGAAAGCTTATTGCATGTACCATGTCAGGGCATGTTCTCCTAAATGGCTGCTTGGATTTTAAGGAAATGTTACACAGTTGTAGTACACCATCTGAAGATGTGCATGAAGTAGTACGGTTGCTGTCCAAAATTTTGAAGGGGAGATAATTTGTCTTTGATTTTTTTTCTTGTAAAAAGGGGGTATGAACCTTCACTTGTCAGGGTATGTTCTCCTAAATGGCAGCTTGGATTTTGGTGAAATGTTACACAGTTGTAGTACACTACCTCAAGATGTGCATGAAGTAATATGGTTGCTCTCCGAATTTTTAAAGGGGAGTTAATTCGTCTTTGAATATTTCTAGAAAAGGGGGGAACCTTGTCAGCCCATCATGTTCTCCTGAACAGCTGCTTTGATTTAGATGAAATGTTACAGGGTTGTAGTATACCACCTGAAGATATGCATGAAGTAATATGGTTGCTGTCCAAAATTTTGAAGGGGTGATAAAACATCTTTTAATACTTTTGAAAAAAGGGGGTATATCATTGTGTCATACTTGTATTGTGTCCAGATTTGTACTTTGTCCTCAACTGTATTGTGTCCACACAATTTACACTTGCCATATTATTCAGAGTTCAATTATCGGGGTGGGGTTGGGATGGGCTTGTATAACTGGCTGCCATTCTGAGACAGCTCTAGACAGCTCTAGTTATTAACATGTTTTAAAAATATTTTTTCCTGCCTTACTTATGCCTTATTTAAAATATTTTTTGACTATATACACAGTAGGGAAAATAGTTAAATGTTGCACCACTTAACATAAAGGTTTTTCTACATAGAAAATGAGACCTTTTATAGGCGATACCATAAAAGATTATTCAACTGCAAATGTAAATGCATCTGCCATGGTCCAGGTGAGCGATACAAGCTCTTGAGAGCCTCTTGTCATAAATATGTCTGCAGACCAAATCAACATGATCAAAATAAGAATTTACCTCAGATAAAAACAACAGCAACNACAAATATAAAAAAATCAGAAGGACTTATAATATGTTTGCACTCACGTTTATACTCCAATAAATTCGTTTCAAACGGTGTTCAATTCTTATAATTCTTTAATTTGGTGATAAGTATTATATTATGCCAAGCATAAGTTTTTGTTCTATTCTTTGTCTTGGCGTATGCATATATAGGGTAAACATACATGTAGTTCGATCATTGCTCGAAATTGCTACCGGAAGTCAATGCAGCCAAACATAACAGCGTATTTCCCAATATTCAGTTTATATTAGAATTATACATATAAATAGCCTTTCGAAACTAGTTGATACTCCTTTATTTTTTTCTTTCATTTATAATATAATAATTTATATCATTTTTTGTACGGAGTTTTATTTGTGGGTAACTTTATAGACTGTATACTTTCCGATAAGGCATATTATGAAAGAAATAAGAATCATACTAAAGATATTAAAGGCATATAAAAGAGAAACTACATAGTAGAAATACAAGATCATATAGCAGTGTGACGGATGCCACGCGTGGAGCAGATCATGCTTACCCTTCCGGAGCACCTGATGATACCTCAGTTTTTATAGTGGTTCACACTGCTAGTGCTTTAGTTTTGTGACGTTCTTGTTCTTTTTTGTTTATTTGTTTTGTCTTTGTCATACTGTCTCAATTCGTGTTGCTGTGAATTGCCGTGATTTTTGATTTATGATTTTAGAATATTTCCCCTTTCCTCGTTCTTGCTTCGGTATTCATTTGCCGATGTATTCAATAGTAAAGCCGCTCTTACACTACACCGTCTAACACAAACGTATTAGGAACGGATGATAATCATTTTTGTACGGTGGTAAATATTTTTGTTCGTTCCCCAATAGATGATTTGCCAATTATTGAAGTTCTTGTCAGTTCTAGTCAAATTTTGTGTTTTTGGTCAAACCTTTCAAAGGGAAGTAACTTCTACACCGGACAAACAAACATTGTAAATGCGCATTTGTTTTATAGTACAGTCTTCGTGCTTAGCCAGTCCGGACAAAGTAAAATCCAACACAATATTTATGATATTCTACAGTAAGTTAGCATATTTTCGGATTTTTAATTCTTTCTTAGTCACTGAGAAGACAGTTCAAGTTAGTGCAGTTGTTCATTTTTCATACATGAAACAAGTAGCACTTTAAAGCACGGTAAGCGCTATTTGGGATTGGGTTTTGAATTATGTTGCTGACTAAATATCCGCTTAAGGTTAAACTATCATAACTTTTGATTTAAAATGCTTTATTTTTTGGTCGGTTTTCAGAAGCAGGGAACCATTCTGTCCCCTTGAGATTTTTCAAAAAGTTACCTCCCTTTTCGGTTTTGCTAAATTCATTCTGTTGATTGTAGAACTGGCAAATGGTCTATTACAATGAAAACGGACAAAAACCGGAGGTAAACAGTACGTACACCATACATGCACAGTCCTGGCACCGAATAATCTTATAACGGTAACATACCGAACGAGTACCGAATAAAATGAATTGCTAACGAAAATGTACCGTACAAACCCGAGTACAAACGAATTGAATACGGATTATGTGAAACTATCAATTTTTTAAAAGGATACCTTTGTCTTAAATAGATAACTATTACGGCGTGCTTGACCAATTAAATTCGTTTTCGCAAAATGTCACCGAATAGAAAGGCAAGAGAATGACATGAGTAAGAAATGTTGGCCTTCTTTACCAACGACTCAAGGCGAATACTCAAGTCCAAGATCGGGTTAAAGTTATAAAGTCTCTATAGTAGCGGATACTTCTTAACATATAGGCTTGTTCGCGAATCCAATCAGTGACGTCACAAAATTAATTTTTGGTTGGCAAAATTGTATTTCAGGAATAAGTTGCATTGTATTGCAATGGGACAGAATTTTATTTTTTAAATAACTTTTTACATACTAGTCCGATTTTGGATCTGTAAAATGCACAATAAACCTCGAGATTTTCATATTTTTTCTACCGATTTACTTTTTCTAAATTTGACTCTGAATAATTTGAAATGTGTATTTTTCAAATATTTGAAAATTGTCAAAAATTTGAATATAAATACGTCAATTAGATCAAATAAAAATAATCAATATAGAAAATTTTTATATCCTGTTAAACTGTAAAATTTCTTCAATTCAGATCAAAAGAAATTATCAAATTACCTTTAAAAACAAAACCATACAAGTTAATTGAAAATGACATTTTTTTTACCCTAATTAATGATTACGATTTCTTGCCACAGGTAAAAATATCGAGGTTGTGACGTCACGGCGAATAAGCCTATACATGAATAACATTTTAAACGGCGATAATACGGACATTTTTTTAAATTGATGTTTTGCGTTTATGTCAGAATAATGTTATAAATGATAAGTACAAATAAACAAACACTGCACAACTCTTGTAATTACTAAATTAGATAAGTAACTTAAAAAAGTAGTGTATACCACCTTCTATCGGATGAACAGATAATGAGTAACCGTTGTAAATTCGTTGTAAGCAAAATCATTAATGGTAAAAGTAGGCAACATTTTAAAAGGTAAAAAAAGTGACAAAATATACAAATTAAAAAATAATAAAAGACCGGCTATAAATCATAAGAAAAGAATGGAAAGTATGGCATAAATTATCGGCCAAATGGCCTCTAACTATTGGGCAACAAGATAAATTCTGTTACTCTTCAGTGGTTCAGGGTTCTTTCGTTCTTGCAGGACCACCATTTTTTTCCGTTTAGTTGCCTCATAGGTTCTGTTCCTTTCCTGTGATTTTTACACTTGGTGCTTATTATCTTTTAATTGTGGCATACTTTTACAATTCTTATTTTGTAAATTACATGTTAATTTTACACTACATTTACTTTTATAAATTCGTTCTTTTCGGTGCTCGTCCGGTTGGTTTCGCTGTAAGTCCGGAACTCGAGCGGTTTATCCGTTATTTGTTCGGTTAAAGTCCGTTTCACCAATTTATTATACCATATATGAATGGATGCAAGACGGACAAGTAACGAATGAATAAGGTATTGATTGTACGCATGAGAACCGAACAAAACGTAAACCTACCGTACATTCACAGGACATTTTGTGCGGTATGTGTCCGTTCCAAGTTTTCAACATGTTCAAAATTTTTCACCGTACAAAACGGACATCAGCGTACTTGTACCGTATTCACCAGATAAAGAATGGACGACAAACGTATATGATTGGAGACGACCGGATATAATTTATTTTAATACGTTCGGCGTTCGTATGGGTTATACGGTGTAGTGTAAGAGGAGCTCTAGCTTTATGCATCGGTAATTCTTGATATAGAAATAAAAATGGATCCAATGTACCAGCTTTGTCTGTCATAGGCTTTTAGAATGTTCTTTTAACATTAATGTGAATTTCAAAGATATCTCAATATTACCTGCTGGTTTAATAAGTACAAACCAATATAGCTTTTTTTAATCAGAAATGGTGTTTAAAATTAAGCAATAACAGTACATTATTCGAATACCCAAGGGCGTCAATCGTGGATTTGACGGTCAAAATGCAGTTTATAGGCGACGCGTAGCGGAGCCTGTAAACGGATATTTTGACCGTCAAATCAAGATTGACGCCCTCGGGTATTCAAATAATGTACTATTATTGCGATTCTAATGCAACAAATCAATTTCATGTTCTATTTTTAACTCGTGAATTTGTAACAATGTTAGGAACCAGACTGGACAGGGAACCTACTTTGTCCCAGGTGTGTAGATGGTGGAATTGACGGTCAGTTTGGACCAATCAAAACCTTCGTTATATAAATGTTGCATTAGAATTCCAATTACACTGGAAATGTAACAATTCTGAATTATGCTGAGTGTATAATTACATCATATAGCAAAGTAGTTGTAACTATGCAACCTTGGTTGATGCATTTTCATTTTAACAAGATGTTTTTATGAGGAATCAGAACATATTGCTGAGGGTTTAAAGCAACCTTATTGATAATACCAAATTTATCCACTAAAACGAAACAAACAACTTGCCGAAAAGAACATTTGAAGTGAAGTAGCTTGCCAATCCATTCAGTTTCCGTGTATTTCTATTAGTAAAAAGGAAAAAAACAAGTGTAAAAGTGTATTTGTCGAGTAATAACAAGATCATTTGTTGGATAATCGGAAGATAAACCTTAAAATAGATGAATTGTTTTCATTAACAAGTACTGTAAACGCGGTTATTTTTGCGGGGGGTTAATTTCGCGAATTACTATACCTAAACCTTTCGTGTGATTAAAATATTCGCGGATCTTCGAAATAAGATTGTAAAACGTTTGTTATTAAAAGTATTCACGTGGGGGTTATATTCGCCTAAAAGTCTCAAACGCAAAATAAGTGAAAATTACCCCGCGCGAAAATTTCCAAGTTTACAGTAATTAACATGAAATTAGATTTTAAACCTAACCTGTTTATTTTTTTATTCTAACATGGCTCTAGTTAATAGTCAACCAGTATAATACTCGACAACCATATACTTCGCACATCCGCAAATGGTATCGGAATAAGAGTGAAAGAGTCGTAAAACAACCATATTTTTGATTTTGTTTGTCAAAGTTTGTGAAGGAAATAAATGTCAATGATATTTTTTCACCTAACAGTGCCATTCAGACACGTAAATGTGTATTGTTTTGCTTTCGATTTGGATTTTGAACTTGCATCTGTTTGAAAACGTCAGATTGTGTATTGTGACGTCATAGATACAGCAGCAATGGAAACGGGGAAATCCGCCTTCTCTTAGGTCGCTTCAGAATGAAAAATTCCGTTTTCTGTCATATCAGAATCGAAATAATTCATGGCAGGTATATGGTTATTGTCATTTAACCATGGGCTGTGCCTTTATATTCGTAAATTTAACCCCTCGCTAACGCTCAGGGTTAAATTCGAATATAAAGGCCCAGCCCATGGTTAAATTTCCAATAACCATATACCTGCCATGAATTATTTCTTAAACAAACAAAGTAAAAAGAAGGAAATGCGATACATTTAAGAATTGAATGCATTATTTTGAAGTTTCATTGGGTGATGAAAGTGTTGACAGAAGCACATTTTTTATGAAGCGCGGTAGCGCTTCATGTTGAAAATGTGCGCCTGGTCAACACTATCATAATCCCTATGAAACTTCAAAATAATGCATTCAATTTTTATAATTACATTTTGACCGAAATGTAAGAAAGTACAATTTATTTACGGGAAAGTACATCATGTTCATTAGGATTCTATTTTTACAAATTAATTCGCAACGTGAACATGTGATCAAATGTGTTTCATGGGAATTGCAACTTCACATTGATATGCCACGTGATTGGTGTTCACCTATCAAATTGGCGGAATTCAAATGAATATGCATGAAATGTAATTATTTACATGTAGATGTACTACAAAAGTATGAATATTACACTATAAAATAGAATTTGCACAATTTCTCTCCTGAAATCTGAGAAATCAGGCGGATGCAAAGAGGGGATGTTAAATTAACTTTCACCATTTTGATATACAACGATTGCCTTAAATAATAAGAAACTGATTTGATATTTTATATTTTTTTGTAGGATTTCATGTATTTTGAGAGCTCTGGTAATAAGTCAACAGCATACTGAGCAACTGTTGTGATGGTGTGGTAAAGGATAAGCAATACAAACTTGTTTTTATTATGTTTTGAAGATAAATTTAAATGATTATTACAAATGGATAGCCTAGAAGCATTTCTATAGCTTTATTGCTATACAAAAGATTCTTGAATATTATCATATATCTTTCAATTCCTTTATGAAAAGTTGTAATGGAAAAATGCTGCCTTTTTTATGTCAAACTAAGATAAATTATAATAGATTACTGATTTTTTTATAAATCTAGAGATGTAAGAAAGATGCATGTCTATACTTCCCAATTTTGAGGGGCAAGGGGCAGTCAAAATTTATTAATGGATTACTAGGTTTTTTTTTTCGTGTATCGGGCATCTTATTAAATTTAATACTTATGTGGAAAACTTTGAAAGCTATGCATTTCATTGCAGTGTGTGTTTGCTCAAACATGCCACAGTCATATAGTTAAATGACATTGAGCTTATTGGTACATAAATATAATAGCACTCTGATAGTTTTTAGATTTGCTATTTGTATTAATTTATTAAATAATGAACATGATGATTATGTTATCAAATTATATATCAAAGATATTTGCTTCTCAATTTGAATAAAAAATACAAATTCCAGAAATGATATTTTGCTACAGAATTGAACAAGAAATCTATTCAGAGAATTTAAAAATTCATAGGTTTTTGATCTCGTCTTTGAAATACATGTGATTAAAAATTTGTCAGGAAACTCCTTTGAACTTTTGGTGGGTTTAACATCATGAATGAGAGTGCAAAAATTTGCCAGAATGCTCAAAAGATGATCAAAAATGGATGTCTGATGGTAGAAATTAATAACGCATTTAATTGAATTGCAACAGAGGAGTCCAGAGTCCGAATACCCGACACAGATGTGTTAAAACGTGACAAACATGTAGATGTGATAAATTTATGACAAACTATCAATGATGATATGACTTGTATTTTGTTAGAATTCATTCATTTCTTATTTTTATTTGCACAATGATTAGCTAATAATACAGTTTAAGTATTTAGTATTACCTAGAAATCAAATATGTAAAATTTCTTTTCACGATAACGGTTGAACTATCATTTTTGTGGAAAAAAGAATTTGAGCACGTTTTGATGTCGGAGTCTGTGCGACATTTTGCGTTTGACTGAAGACTAAGGAAATTCATTTCCGGTCCAAAAAACGGTAGTTCCGCCGTTAATGTGAAAGGATTTGTATATATTAGTTGTGTAAATTAGATTATTAATTGTATATTTTATGCTTAGAGAGTGTATTTTAGATTTCATTTTACTTTCGGATTACTTCCTTTCATTTTCCATTCATCAGTCTGTATTATCATTTGCAGTGAATATTTTATGTATGAAGAAAATGTTTTTATATCTGTGAATAGTATTTATCTTATTTTATAACTATTTTATTGGTATATATTAAAATATGATTTGTTTTTTCTGGACGCACTATTGTTAACGTTTGTATAGGTCATATTTTTATTATATGAAATTTATTTTTGCTCTTTTATAGCTTTAAGGAATCTTGTTAAGCATTGTGTGTAGCAGCTAGTCTAGTGTCATACATTTGTCTACATTCAGTATTAGAAATATTTTTTACTCAATTTAATCTTGGTTTTAAATAATAATTTAGTGATCGGGGGGGGGGGGGGTTTTTNTTTGGGGGGGGGGGGGGGGGGGGTATTTATTCACTGTTCACTGATGGGATGTAGTGCATGTGTGAATTATAACGATCCATCACTACATGAATGTTCATGGTAGTAGGATATGTAAGTTTCGTCCAATTCTGATACATCCGGGTACATGCATGTACAAAGTACTCTTGCGAAAATATATGACGTAAATTCACAAAAAAATTGTAAACATGAGTCATATTGTGCCGGGGAACGATTTCTAGTTGCAATTTAATTGAGAATAAAGCAATAACAGTACATAATCTCAATGTCAGTGGTGTCAATGGTAGATTTGATTGCCCAAAATGCAGTTTACAAGCGACACGTAGCGAAGACTGTAAATGGATATTTTGTACCGTGAAGTCGAGATTGACGCCTTGGACCTGTCATTGCAATTCTAATGCACCCAAACGACCCCCCACGTGTCTTATTTGCATTTATCATAGTTGTAAGTGGACAGGGTACCCACCTTGTCTTAGGCATGTGCATAGTGGAACTGTGGTTTGTTTTGACCAATCAAATTATCTGTTACATAAATTCTCTGTCACATGACGAGATTTACAGATCCTATTCAATCTGGGATTAGTTTCAGCATTTACATACCGATCTCTGGTTATAATATATTTAATGAAATCGAGATAGTTGCTCACTCTTAAAACATCGAGACGTTGTCTACCGAATATTTGAAAACGTCTATTGTTACAAATGTACCTCAATTTCTTGAGTGCAATTATCGTACTTTGATTTCACTGTGATATCATCAGTTTTCTCTCATCATTAAAAGTCCATCTGTCACTGAAATCTTCATTAATATTGTATTGTATATATATTTTTTTTATATTAAATGCTATTGCAAACACTTATATTTAATAATATGACAAGCAAACTTTTTGAGACTTTCGAGTTTGAAAAATTTATTATCTGTACTGGTTTATTTGCCGGAACAACAATAGGGCCTGTAAGTCTCGTACAATTTTTGAACTTCCGGTTAAATAATTTGTACCCGGAAATTGCATTTTAAGCAAAAACACATGACGTTTCACACATAAAATTGGAACGTCATAATCATGTAACGTCATATTTTAGCGGGAAACGTTTTCAAATTGCAATTTTATCGTGATTTCTCGGTGTCACATGACGAGACTTACAGACCCTATACTTTTGAA
>MJUU01045065.1:158772-178582 GCA_002080025.1 Modiolus philippinarum
TATAATAACCAGAAATAAAAATATACGACAATCGTAATTACTATATGTTTGCAGCCTGTGTTTGTAACAATATTTTTTTTTTGATGTGTATTTTTTTCTTGGAGATATCGTAAAACAACTCAATTAAGAAATTATCATTATTGTTATTTTTGTGAAGGTTTCTACTCAATAAAGAAAATAGAAGTTATCGAACTTATATTCTATACAGTACAAAAATCACGGAGAATATGAAAACGAAAGGAAATGGGGTAAATATCAAGGAGATAACATCCCATCTCCAGGTTAAAACGACCCAAAACAAAGCGTCTAGGTGTCACCGTACGGTCTTCAACATAGTATCAAGCCCTAAATGGCCCCAAAAAGTAAAAAAGTGAATATATCAATGGAAACAAACCATTGTTTTATAAGAGCCCTACATGTAGAACCAAATTTCCTTAATAAGTCAATGTATCTATAATAAAATTTAGAGGATGTTTTTATCAATTAATGGTATCTAAACCCTTGATGCAGAATTTTTTTCAGTCAGACAAAGATTTCGGTTGTTGAAGTTAGAAACATAACTACATACTCGTGCATATCGAACTAGTGGTGAAATGCAGACCCCGTAAAACATCGCCGTCGAGATGGGGAAAATTAACTACAGGGAAAGAGATATCATCCCTTTTATCATAATCTTGCGGGTTTTAATTTCCCTGATTTATTGATATATCAAGATTAAGAAAAGGTGTATGATCGCTGCTGCTATTGGATTTATTTAAAGTAAGTTCGGCAAGATAATTTCGTCTGTTAATTTAGAAATTTCAGGATTATTTAAAGCCAAAATATCGTCCAAATATCTATATGTATTGTTAAAAATATCCATTTGCCATGAATTGTGACTCGTAGCAATAAAGAAATAAATCTGTTATGAAAGGTGCACAGTTGGTACCCATAGGAATACATACTTTTTGCCGATAGACTTTATCTGTCTACGACCTTTCAATAGCAATAGCTATTGAGTTGCTACCGGACACTTCCGGAATGGAAGGGGAGGTTTGGCGTGCCATAAAACAGGTTTAATCCGCTATTTCTTTCGAAATGCATGTACCAAGTCAGGACCATTACGGTCGACAATTTTTCAGGTTTTGTCCACCTGATTAGTTCGCCTCAACAAAGTTTAGGAGGACTATCATAGAACCTCCGACGTGCGCGACCGCATTTAAGTATATATCTTAGTAACTATGCAGGGTAGGGTCGTCAAACTTTGCAAGGAGATGCATCTTGGGTTGACTCACAGCCTCCAAGAAAATTAGATCATTTTAACGTATATTTTCCACTTGAGTGGCTTGCATTTAAATTTACATCCAAGTTCATATCTCAGTAACTATACATACTATGACCATTTAACTGTGCATATACACGCATCCCTTATGGTACGTCAGCATGCAGGCAAAATTTGGTCACTTTGACCTACATTTTCCGCTTGAGTGACTTACATTTCAGTTTACGTCCGAGTTCAGATCTTAAGTCACTGTACATGGTAGGTTCATCAAAACTTGCACATGCATGCATCTCTGATGGTAGGTCTGGATCCACACAAAATTAGGTCACTCTAACCTTCATTTTCCGCATGAGTGACTTGCATTCAAGTTTACGTCCGAATTCAGATTTCAGTCACTGTACATGGTAGGATAATCTAACGTTGTATGAGCATGCATCTCTGATGGTAGGTCAGCATCCAGGCAAAATTGGGTCACTTTGACCTACATTTTCCGCTTGAGTGACTAACATTCAAGTTTATGTCCGATTTCAGATCTCAATTACTGTACATGGTAGGATCATCTATCCTTGCCCACGCATGCATCACTGATTGTAGGTCAGCATCCAGACAAAAATTAGGTCACTTTGAACTACATTTTCCACATGAGTGACTTACATTCAAGTTTACGTCCGAGTTCAGATTTCAGTCATTGTACATGGTAGGATCGTCTAACTTTGCTTGAGCATGCATTTCTGATGGTAGATCAGCATCCAGGCAAAATTAGGTCATTTTGACCTACATTTTCCGCTTGAGTTACATACATTCAAATTTATGTCTGAGTTCTGATCTCAATCACTGTACATGGCAGGATTATCTAACCTTGCATATGCATGCATCTCTGATAGTAGGTCAGCCTCCAGGCAAGACTAGGTCACTTTGACCTATATTTTCTACTTGAGTGACTTAGATTCAAGAACACGTCTGAGTTCAGATCTTAGGTACTGTTCATGTTGGGATCATCTTGCATGTGCTTGTGTATGCATCTGTGATGGTAGGTAGCTCAGCATTCAGACAAATTAGGTGACTTTAACCTACATTTTATCCGTGATCAACTTTCATTAATGTACACATCCGAGTTCATATCTCAGTAACTGTACATTATAGGTTCATATAAACTTGCATATGCAAGCATTTTTGATAGTAGGTCAGTATCCAGGCAAAATTGGGTTACTGTAACAATGTGCCATAACGAGTCGAACTTTGTAATCGTTGATTACCTATGTTTTTTTTCTTTTTTGTCTCATGGACTTCGGCTCTTGACAACTTCGTTCGGTAATTTTGTTATAAACCCCATGTATAAGTTGAAAGAAATCAGTCTGATATCCAGTGGTATATAGGTCTATTTAAACAAAAGAATGTGAAAAGACAAAAAAGTCGATTGCATTGTTTAGGTCTGTTGTTAAGTCCTTGAAAAGTTACTTCTAATATAAAAGTTACTTCTTCTTTATAAATGAATGTTTCAAGTAAATAAAAAGCTAAAGTGTGTTTAGCATATTTCAATTCAAAACTGTAATTATCTGAAACTATATTTTTCATTATTTCTAGTATTTATTATGGTGAAAATCAGTAACTGACACCCCACTGTCATGCCATGGTCAACATTATCTTATATTTTCTTATATTTTCTATCTTTTAATTAATTGTAATGCCATAACCATTTAATATAAATGTGTTTGAGCAATAAAATATTATTATTATTATTATTATTATTATTATTATTATCAAAAACATTCTACTTTTTCAAGTGCATTGGACAGACTACGATATAGACAAATGACAAAATGTTTTGATTGAAGGTACTTTGCATATTTTAGAAGAAAAATGATATTTTCGATAATTTTCCTCTTACAGAAACTTGTGGATCGTAGTGTTTCTAATACCTAGATATTTACCAGAAAAAATATGCTTTTTCTTTTAATAATCATCTTTGGTCTACAAATTAAGTATATTAAACAGGTTGGGGAAAACCCCAATTGGGATATTATACCCCAATTGAGATATAATATCCCAATTGGAGTACTAGTATATGGTTATACCCCAATTGGGGTATATTACCAGTTATTTGTCAATTATATTTAAGGGGTTCAATGGTGCATCATCATCATACATTAAAACTATAAATCTATATGGTAAGACCTTTCAGGGGATATACTTCTGTTGTCAAGAGGATAATGCAAATTTGGTGCAGATTTATGATTTTACAAACCAGTGACTCTGATTAAGAGATAACATAAGATTTGAGGAACTAACAATCTTTCTATGCTGCTTATCTAAAAGAAAACTCTTTCTAGATTCGAATAAAGCAAACTGTGATAGATTAGGACAATATTTTTTTTATTATTAAAGAAATTAAGAAGGGAGAAATATTCAAATTAACATGTCATTTGATTTTTTTCAGAGTTTCTCTCTTTGTCCATGTCTTAAAAATACTCTGAATGTAGTCTGTAACAATGGTGTTTGAAACTTCAATATCTTTGCTTATTTTTACATATTACTAAACTTCAGTTCAATTAAATTATATTTCACACACTCCCAATTTCTCTAGTCTTGATATTTTACCGAGTTACGATTGCGATGATCTTGAATTTTGACAGAATCAAATACATGTATATGATTTAACGTCCTTAAAATTCCCCTGCTGGTAAATGCAGCATCATCAAGTAGATGGCGATAGGTCATTTGATGACAGCAATCACGAAGTTTCTCATGTATTATGTTTCCTTACGCGCCAATGAACTAAGAAAAAATAATCTATATAAAGCTGACCAGATACCCCAATCGGGGTATAACCATATACCCCAATTGGGATATTATATCTTAATTGGGGTATAGTACCCCATTTGGGGTTTTCCCCAACCTGTTAAATCAGAGGCTCCCAGGAGCCTGTATCGCTCACCTGGCTTTCAGTTGCCACAATCAAGCTAACATTGTAAGTTATACAGTTGAACTTCAGTCTCTCAAATTTGGTAGCTTGAACAACACATCTTGAACTGTATTTCAAAGTCTGATCATGTTTTACTATATTTCTTTGTTGGGCTTTTGTGACAAAAAATGTTCTTGCTTAGGACCACTTTCGACACCAGTTTTGAAGTTGAGAAATCATTGTGTAAATGGCGGTCAACTAACAATTTTCAATACCGGCATCAATATCTATTTGGAAACCAAATTTCATTGAGATCGGACAATTTTAAATTTTCCCGCCATTTTTGGTGGCCATTTTGAAAATGGCGGTCAACGAACAATTTTCAACATAAGTTTCGAAGTTGCGACATCAATACCTATTTGGTTGGAAACCAAATTTCATTGAAATCCGACAATGTTGAATTTTCCCACCTTTTCTGGTGGTCATTTTGAAAAAGGCAGTCAACAAACAATTTTCAATACCGGTATTGAAGTAGCGAAATCAAAATATCCACTTAATTAGATACAAAATTTCATTGAAATCGGACAATGTTGAATTTTCCCGCCTTTTTGGTGGTCATTTTGAAAATGGCGGTCAACGAACAATTTTTAACATCGGTTTTGAAGTTGCGACATCAATATCAATTTGAAAACAAAATTTTATTGAAAATCGGAAAATGTTGAAATTCCCCGCCTTTTTGGCAGCCATTTTGAAAATGATGGTCAACGAACAATTTTCAACACCGGTTTTGATATCGCAATATCAATATCTATTTCGAAACCAAATTTTATTGAAATCGGACAATGTTGAATTTTCCCGCCTTTTTTAGCGACCATTTGGAAAATGGCGGTCAACGAACAATTCTCAACACCAGTTTTGAAGTCGCCACAGCATTTCAAATATTTTTTCAATTTACACTTAACCTTCATCTCCTATAGTGTTGGAAATAAAAGACGAAAAATATGAAAATTAAAAAAATTCTGTGAAAAAAGGGCAATTACTCCTACAAGGGTTTTGGATTTTCTTCAAAATGTCAGAGTGGGTTGATCTTGACATGCTGAACGCTTTTGCAATTTACACTTGACCTCTATCTGTTACACTTTTTAAAATAAAAAAATAAAAAATGTAAAAATTTTGAAAATTTTACGGAAAAGGGCTATAACTCCGAGATGGGTTTAAGATTTTCTTCAAAATTGAACAGCACGTACTCATCATGTTGATCATTTTTATCCCGTCAGATTTTTTTATATCTGTAACGGTTTTTGAGTTATTTCCCCAAAACTGCAATTTACCCCTATGTTCTATTTTAACCTTTTAGGCCAGGTGAGCTAAAAATCTATCTTTACATACCATTTTGTCAGGGTACATACATTTTAACACCCGGTAGCAATTGATTTTGACCATTCCGCCCATTGAATATTTTCATCACGACATTGAATTATTTTTGAAATTCTCGTATCACCTCTTCTTGTGGGCAAGTTTTATCACCTTATCCCTAAAGTAGATGTCTGGGAATTGAATGACGTTTTCACCAAATATTGTATTCGTCTATTTCTGTTTTTAATCTTAAAATTTTGTCGATTGTTTACTTTCGTCGGTATGCTCTTATTTTATTGAAGGTTAAAAACACAGAAGAGTTTTTTTTCTGAGAAAGGGAGATAATTTTATACCACTAGATTTCCCGCTGAAATCGCCTAATAATTGGTAAACCTAATCTTTTTGCATGGGGAAAGTTCGGCATGAAATCCATCATCATCAACAACACAAAAATGGTGAAATGAACAAAGTAGTGAGCAATCTCGTGAGTCGTGTGTGCACAATTTCTTTTATTTTAATGACATACTAGATAAAAATAGTTCACTGAACTATGTGCGTAGTTATTTTCTGACTACATTGTCTAATGATCGTCGGACTAATGACTGTCGGACCAGTGACGTGATCCTGAGGTAATAAGTTACCGAAGATGGTGCGAAGACAAGGGCTCCTCTGAAAATTCTCGTTTAAACTCGACATAGGTGGGATTCCCTGAAACCAACCATATGAAACCAACTATATGTGGTTCGTTTTTCCATGACACTAGGGTCTCTTTCAGTAAAGAAAGTTTCGGCACAACTCTCTCTATTTGAGCGATGCTTATGTAAACCAGTTAAATAGATTGATGTACTCTTTTGATTCTGCTCAATTAACCATGTTTCGCTCGGCGATGTTAATTCTTGTATCTAGAGATTATCAAACGATATTTCAAGTTGATTATCGAACAAACGTTTATTTGATTGGTGGCTTAATGTAAACATATTTTATTAATTAAACATCTTCAAATATCATACAGAAGACAGTTTACAAGATTATTGAATATAACAATTAATTAAAGGGTAAGAAACTTATATAAATTCGTTTCCCCAAGTTCTGACATAAATTTACAAAATTACAATGAGCTCAAAGAATTAATGATTAAGGAAGATATTCAAATACTAGAATGTTTCTTTTATATAGTAATTTAAGAAATCAAAAATTTAGTGTTGTGCAAAGCAAGAGGTGCTTTCCATGTGTAATAAGCAAAATAGAAAAGGAGGAAAAGATGTGAGATTTTAGTGCTATTTAGAGGTGAATCTTTTGCTAAATGTATTTCTGGACTGCCAAGAATATTTCAGTATTTATACCAACAGAAAGTTCAGACGAGCCAAAAAGTAATATATCTGTAGTAAGTTGTATAAACCGGTATAAGGGGTCTAAATGGCGCCGTCTTACTTCAATAAAACGAGGACAAATAAAAAGAAAGTGGTTGATATTTTCCAGAGATCCACAAACGCAATTAGGCGAGTCAATAATATTTTTCCTATATAACTCAAGGTTAAGACCGCAGCAACCCATACGTAGCCTGCAATGTAATATCTGACCGATTCGATTTCCAATATAAAAATAGGGAGGTTTTTTAACATTTTTTGATTTATAATAATTCTTTAAACAAGTTAAGGACGGACTATTTTTCACATCATCTGGAAGTAGGTTCCATGATCGAACAGTTTGCGGTTAGAAATAATTATCGTATAATGATGTGCGGGTGCGTATAGGTGGTATAACAGAAGAATGACGGGTGTAGTGCTCGTGTATGTTACGTAGGTTTAAAGGGACAAGATTACTGATGTACTCGGGCAACAAGTTATTTTTCATCTTATTAAAAGGGATAGTTCTGTGCTGTTCCCTGCGATCTTTTAATGTATCCCTCCCCGTTTCAGTGTACAATTTATCTAACGATGCGAGTCTAGTCCCCCCAGTGACGATTCTGGCAGCCTCTATCTGAACATTTTCCAATTTGCTGATTAAAATTCCAGTTCTATTATCCCAGATGACATCGCTATATTCAAGAAGAGGTCTAATAAACGTAATGTAATTTTTTTCTAGAGTTTTTCTATTTAAGATAAATCTGAACTTACGTAAAACATTTACTCTGACGAAAGCCTTTTTAACAATCATGTCTATATGTTTACTCCAAGTACCATCATCAGAAATAGTTACACCGAGGTGTTTGTGTTCATTTACAGTATTAATAATATTGTTATCCATGACTAGAGGTGCATGAAATGGTTTGTTAACTTTTTTGCTTATTGTCATGGTTTCCGTTTTTTGGGGGTTAAATTTAACTAACCACTTCATTGACCATTCATGCATTTTATACAAATCTTGATTGAGGGTGTCAGCAGATAAAATAGGGTCGTCTACAATAAGATATAGGCTGGTGTCATCTGCAAATAGCTTGATACTGGACTGGATATCAGAAACTATGTCGTTTATGTAGATAATGAACAAGAGAGGACCCAGAATCGATCCCTGGGGTACGCCTGTCGTAATGTTTTCCCAAGAAGAACAATGATTATTAATCACTACTCGCTGTTTTCTGTCAGACAAGTAGTTTTTTACCCAAGCAAGTAAAGTTCCATTGATTCCAATTGATTTTAATTTTACCAGTAGCCCCCTATGCCAAACTCTATCAAAAGCCTTACTTATGTCACAAAAAATTACTCTAATTTCTTTCCCTTCGTCTAATGCCTTACCGAATTCATTAGTGATATAAAGGAGTTGATTAACAGCGGAGTCCTCGGGGGTAAAACCCGATTGGTGAGGAGATATAATTTTATTTTCCAATATATAATTATAAATGTGTTTGTATACACAACGTTCCATGACTTTACCCATAACACTAATTAAGGAAATCGGTCGATAATTTTTTATATCACTCGGAGAATCTTTCTTAAACACCGGAGTTACGTTTGCGTGTTTCCAGACGGATGGAAAGGTCGCACTGTTGAGGGAAAAAATAAAAAGTTTACAAATCGGGATTTTGAGAATGGATGAAGCTTCCTTGAGAAGTCTGGGATTTACCATGTCAGGTCCAGTCGCCTTTGATGTGTCTAGCAAATTCAAAATGTCTTCTACTTCCTTTTCTGTGATGACAATAAGTTGAAGTCCGTCAGTTGGCAAATCTGTCAGGTCGGGTGGGGTGTTTTCAGCTCCGTCAAGATTAGATTGGCTGCAAAAGAAATCATTAAATAGTTCAGCCTTTTTAGTGTCATCAAAAACAAGTTCATCATTTGATTCTACGGCCGGAATAGAACGAGAACTTGATTTTCCTGTCAAACTCTACCAATTTCCACCAGTTGTTACTTCCTGAATTTTCAGTACGTATTTTATCTGCTATACTGTCAAAATAGGATTTTTTTGCAGTGTTTACAATCTTAGTACATTTATTTCTGGCCGCCCTAAATTTTTTCCCAATGACCCGGCTGGTTTGACTTTTTAGCCTTTTTATGACATCTATTTTTACGTCGAATATATTTTTTAACACTATTATTAATCCAAGGAGGATCGTTTTTCCGTACAATGGTGGCTTGCCAAAATTTCTTGTCGCTGATTGGTTCCAAATCACGGAGATAGTTGTATTAAATAACAAAATATTGTTATTGTAAATCTAGTTTCTGCATATGGACATCTCGACAACCTATGCAACAATGTCTCGAAAAAGTTATGGTGCACGTGCAAGGTGTTGGTTTACCGAGGTACATAGTGTTACCGAATTTAACTACGGTCAAAAATATTTCCACATTGTTTTGTAATTTTCAGAGAGAAAGTTTTCATCACTCTTTACATACGGTTTGTTATCAAATCGAATCAGCCAATTTTAACTTTGAAGGAACCAATATCAACCAACTGCAAATCGAGATCATTATAATAGTTGAAATAATATATGCGACTGTTGGAAAATTCATTATTACTGTAATAAACATTATTGATTTTATTACATTAATAATTACTTTATCGAAATTGCATCTATTGTACGCGTATTTAAGTGTGACTCGTGGTGAAAACTTTTCTTCAAGTGTTGAAAAATCACTTTGGTTAGTGAACAGCCTGCAGAGGCAGATGAAGGAGAGGGATGCACTAATTTGGTATTGGAAAAAAAAAATCACACGTGTTATAATTGACGGTGCATTTTTACACGAAAAATACGGTATAATAGAAAAATACATGATAGCAGGAAATTCGTATAGTAAACATAACTCAGACTTACTAGAAATTAAGGCTCATTTTGTGAACCCAACAGGAACTAGAGGCTCACATGAGCCTGTATCGCTCACCTGGTAACTGGTTTTATTCATTGTCACCAAAAGACCACCCATTCATACTAAAATTCAGTTCACCGGGTGTTACATTTTCAATCTTAAATGAGATACAAACATAAATTTCACAAACTTTGAAAGGGACCGCCAACGACAATTGTAACCAAGTTTTGTTCAAATTGGCTCAGTATGTTCAGAGGAGAAGACATTTGAATGTATTTCCCATAGGGTCCCTATGTTAAACTATGTTCCACACTGGCGGCCATCTTGAATGAGGTACGAAGGTAAAAAACTTTAAAGGGGACCACCCAAACACTTTGGTGGCCAAGTTTGGTTGAATTTTGTTTGGTCGTTTCAAAGGAGAAGATCTTTAGATGCATTTCCAATAGTGTCCCTATGTTAAACTATGTTCCCTGCTGGCGGCCATATTGAATGAGGTATGAACATAAGAATCACAAACTTTTACGGAAAAGGGGCAATAACTCCAAGATGGGTTATCATATGTTCTTCAAAATTGTAGGGCGGGTAGATCTCATCATTCAAATCGTTTTTATCCCATGTCAGATTTTTTATATTTGTATAACGGCTTTTGAGTAATTTTCAAAAAACGGCAATTTACCCCTTTGTTCTATTTTTAGTAACAGCGGCCATGTTGTTTGGTCTACGGACATAAAAATCTCAAACTAGAAAGTACATACCCTGGTGATGATTCAAACCAAGTTTGGTTAATAATATTGGCGCAGTAGTTTTGAGAAGATATTTGAATAAAAGTTAACAGACGGACGGCCTGGCGGACCACGGACGCCGAATGTTGGCAAAAGCTCACATGGCCTTTGGCAAAGTGAGCTAAAAATTAGTTGTATTGTCGTTAAAACGACGTCTTATTCCGGAGTAGATTTTAACGTATGATCTTGGATGTAACGGGCTCGGATCAAGCAGGATCTGAAGTTAGAAGGGACGCAATCGCAAACAAAAAATATATATCGGCTAGCCCAGCGAGGTTCGGCACATTAATCCCGATTTTACCCGAAAAACACCTTTTTATCTGATTTCGAAACAAAGTCTCGTTATGACTATAAAACGACGTTTTTGAATATTTTGTAGAAAAGAGCGTTGTGTGTAATTCAGTTCAAGGTTTTGCAATTCTGCTTCGTACTGTATCAACTTGCAAGTATGGACATGTACAACTATGCTCACCAGCACCGTGACTAGGCATAATTGCCCAGACTTTAAATAAATATTACTAACTTACTAACTTACTTAATATGTGAAAATATGTATTTCGGTAGTGTCACTTACTCTTTTCCGGAGAAACATCTGTCACACATGTCCGGAGTTGTTTTGAATATTACTGTCTCTACCTCTTCTACCTCTCGTAAATATAACTTCACATACGACCAAATATCTCACATTTTTGGACATTTTGCCCATTTCCCACATATTTTTAGACCCCTTTTACCAATTGCCACATTTCCTTTGCATTTTCCGATTTCAAACTTGTTGCGTTTTTACCAAAAACAGAATCCCCACGTTAACGTCATTTTTGCTTCTATGAGAAGTGTTGCACATGGACTCCATTTCATAACAAATGTCAATGATATTTCGAAAGTAAATTGTCTATTTTTGCTGCAACCAATTTCAAAGGTGCCTGTGGTAGCTTTTGTCGTCTTTGTGCTAACTAGGTTGTCTCTTAAAGTACAAACACTTTGTAGGAAAATTCACTAAAATCGGCATTTTTTGGATGCAGGCTGCGAAAGAGGGTTGTTGTACTAGTTCATTTTAAGCCATGCATATTTTGTCAATTTTTTTTCCAATTCATACAAATCCCATCTTTGACTTAGTTTCCAAATAAGTCACGGATATCTAGCAACACGTAATATAGACCAATTTATCTTCAGTTGTGACAAATACATGTAGTTAAGTTTGTTATGAGGAAAAAATAAGGTGACTATCCATGTATGGGAACGGAAATCTCATAAAAAATGGTGTGCTGATACAACCACCTTTGAAACTGCTCGCAATATAGCAGCTTATTGTGACTTTCCCCTCGTTTTTTTTTTATCAAGGAGCATCATGTATTCTTCTCGTTTGGATACACTATTTATCCTGCAATGGTGGTATTTACTAGACGAATACGACCCTACGAATATTTTTTTTCGTATTCGTAGGGTAGACTGGTAACCGGTCCGCGATTTTGAGCGCAGAAAAGACAGGCGACTGGTTTGAAAACCTCCAACACTTTGACGTCACAGTGTAAATTCTCTTATGACGTCAGGAATTGTACCAAAATGGCCGAAGTTGTTTACTGTCTTCCTGGTCCCGCTTCACAAAGAAAATGCATTTTTATATAGGGTTTAAATGATTGCAGGATAAAAACAATATATGTACATTGTCGGAAATATAAAATTTATTTGTACTCGCTGCGAAACAGGAGAGAAATGCTCGGTAAACCTCGCATTTCTACCTGTTTCTAAAGCTCGTCAAATAAATTATATATTTTCCGACAATGTACATATATTGTATATTTATTTGTTAATGCTACTTTTTTACCTTGTGGGTTGACAGCATACATACAAAACACAAACAGTAATAAACAATAAAACATTTAGAACAATAAAAAATTATGCCGGCATCTATTTTTAGTCTCGGACTGATAACTGATATATTCCACTAGTAAAAAGAGCTTTCAAAGTTACAGTACAGCCACAGACTTACCAAGATATATCACTGTGACAGACATATGACTGCAATATCTAACTTCAACATTAGGCTTTCTTGCTTTCTTTAAATATTAAACTATTTTTCAGGCCATCCGTATATACATTGCCTACATCTCCTGGGTGATTTTAATTGCCAGGTTATCTTATAATCAACTCGATGAGCGCCTTGTGATCGTTTATATGTTTTATTGTCTATTGGTCCCTTTGTCGGGCAAGGGATGACAGTGTTTGTATATTATGCTTGTTGATGACCCCGCATCCACGACAAGAGGGAATACAACATTTAGCAAATAAATTCCACTCAAACCGGGGCCGTCTCAGTCGAACTTACTATGAGGTAGGAGTGTTTGCTCTTTGTTGAAGGCCTCATGGTGACTTCAAGATAAAGAACAACAATGAAAGCGTTGTTCCATTTGCTTAATCTTTTTATAGGGATTTTGTCCCATGTACATTTACACCACATCCCTTTATTTGTTCGCATTACTTTAACTTTATAAATAAATATATCTTTTTTTCCTGATTGATCTTTCCAAATAATTTCTTTTGCATGTCAAATGGTAGGTTGCATCACTTTAAGATTCAAAATGATAAAACAGGAAATAAGATATTGACCGTGATATTGACATTCACCATGTTCACTTAGCAGAGTAATACGTTCATCACAGTGATTTATCATGATATAAGTCTCTAGCTGTACTATTAAATGAAAAAGATGAAGGAATATATTCTTGGTATACACATTATTTAGTAAATTGAACAACAAATTCGGCTTGGAAAACAACTTACCTTGGACTAATTTTTTTGAATAGACAGACTTTTACAAATTTCATATAAAAGCCGATAAATTAGATTTAGAAAAAACCAACCGAGAGATTAAAGTGTAATGAACCCGAATCATTTATTAATCTGATTATAAACGAAAGATGCGGATACAGCAAGTTCCTTTTTTGTGACGTAAATTCCGGTTTAATAATAATAATGAAACTGCCATATTGCTAAATACACACACAGGTTAGGCTGATGACCATTTACTTGCGAGAGGGGGTTATTTGGAAAATAAATGATTTAATCTTGGTGCCAGTATTATGAAAATAATGAATTAAATTTCAATAGTGGAAATTTCAAAAAAATAATTTAATGCAGCATTTGGTGAAAATAGATAATATGCTAGAAATGGACATGAAAATAAATGACTTTTTTAGGCACCCCCCCCCCCGAAAATCAATTGGTCGTACCTTAAAATAGTAATCAATCAATCAATCAATTATCTATATACGAATATACAGACATACTTATTTTTTGCTCATTTATTTGTCCTAGAGATATATATGAACTGAACTACAATTGAAGAGCTGCTACAGAAACCATTCACATCAACAACGATCTATAACGTTTTGTATTACAATAATATATAGCCTCACTGAACAGTATTGTATCCAGTTATTAACCTTTGGGAATAGCGATCCACTCGACAGAGCACACGGGCAAGTGTACTGCCAAGGATTATATGGACAAAGAAAAGGGTAAGAGTTACGCACCCCTCATTTACAGGAATGAAAACTATTTAAAATTATATTTATAGCCTAAAGCTAAATTATATTTATTTTCATATTTACCTTCATAGAATCATTTATATATGATATTATATTTTTAGATATATACAAGCTTACAAAATCAATATTTGGTGTGAAGAACTAGGTACGCAGCGATTTAAAAATACAAAATGTATATTGCATTCTTTTCTATACACAGGTAAAATAGCCATCTACCTTAGAGAAATGTAAATAAATTGACCGAATGTGTATTTTCAATAAATTACACAGGTGAGAGGTAAAGGAGTCTCAATAGGAGGAGGCCCTGAAGGGGGACTGAGGTCTCGATGAGGGCAGGGTACCGTTTCTTTTCCTGAAATGGCCGGTTCGTGGGCCGGTTATTCCAATTGTGTTAATTTTTTTTAATATGAATTATCCTAACACGGCTGGTGTTCGCTTACTTTTTATATTGGAGTGAAATTAACAAGAATGGTTCAAACGATTGCAATACGACATAAACTGTACTAAATGATTTTTCTGGATTTAAGGCCTGTTCCCTCTTATTCTCGAACATGATTGAAGGCAACATGCTTTCAGCTAAACCTAAAACATGTTTTAAAGCTTATGATAAAACACGTTTGAAGTTTCAGATAGAAATACCCCCTCCATAGTCTGAACTCAGTAACAAATAATCAAAAGGTTGAAAAATAGTTTCCATAAAGTTCATTATGAAAAATGTCAAACTTTTAAATATATGAAAATTGTTAGAGAATTTCCGAATTAACGTGTTTAAGTTGTAGAATCTGTTTCTCTAATTACTAGATGAAAAACACCGAGGATTGTATTCCCAAATAAATTTGGCGGAAAATTTCACGAAACTTGTTCTCCTCTCTATAGAGAACTAATCAGGAAATGTGATAAATGGATAGAGATTAGAAAAAAAATAGAGAAAAATTATAAAACACTGAAACAAAGACCAATGTTTAACCAGGTTAACAGGTTGAAGGAAACCCCAATTGGGCTATTATATCACAATTGGGATATTATAGATTACACAGTCTGTAAATGACCTAATATGGTATATACACGGTCAGTAAATTTCATATTGGGCGAGAGCGTAGCTCGAGCCCAATATTCAATTTACTGACCGTGTATATACCATATTAGGTCACTTGCATACTGTGTAATGTTTATATCCTGTCGAGAGTCCATTAAATTATCAAAAAACCTGTTTTAAGACGCATAGTGACGTCGCGTAATGGCGGCCACTAGCCGTATATTAATCAGTCACCCCATATGGAATATACACGGTCGGCACGTGACGTCTTTTGACCAACCAATGTCTTAGGAATTTATATAGCTATATCCAAATTGGGATATTTGACCAGTTTTTTGTTAACAACATTTTGGGGGTTTAATCCTGCATCATGATACGTAGAAATGATAAATCTATAGGGTAAGAGCTTTCAGGGAATATACTTCTGTAGTCAAAAGCACAGTATAGGAACTATCTCTCTTACGGTTCAATCTGTAGGCTGTAGGACATTTTTACAGGTAAACATGTGAAACAGCATACATGTCCTGTAAGTTTTTTAAATATTGTCAATGACTTAGGAATTTTTTTAAGTTTGTAAAGTTCGCCTAACGTGTATGAATGATTAATGTATCCGAAGATGATGTAATTTACAAGTAGCCTGTTGATTTCAAATTCAAAAGTCTATATTCAAACGTGAAATAAACAGTCATAAAACAGAAATAGAGCTATTTCTTTGCTTGTGTGTGCATACCTGTCTTTATATTTATATAGCTAGTATATTGTATCATTAACTGCACATACAAAGCCAGATAATCATATGCACTTTCTTTTTGATAGCGAAAATATCATTTAAATAAAATTGTCGACTGTATGCTGTCTACGGTAGTACTGTAAGTAATTTACTGTCTTATCAAGAAAACAGTTGTAGGCTGACTGACGTATTATTTGTATTGAAATGAGCAATATTTAGCCGTACCATGCAATTTTATTATGTTTTTGCAACTTGAAGTATTATATGTTACTTTTGTAGTAAAATGGACCGTGTCAGCAGGCTTTGTAACTTTGTGAGTGGAACTTTTACTGTTTCGAAGAAATATTTCACTATATCATAGAAGCACGCAAAAAAGAAATATCCAAACACATTTGAGAAAAAGCACGAAAAATAGCAGGATATATAACTTCGAATTATAACTTAGGGCTAAGAGACTACATTTAAAATATTTTAGAAATAGGGCCATAAAGCCGTGAATTTTGTTCATAACTTTGAACATTTCATCTGCACTGAAGAGACATAAGTTGTCGAAATGCGCATATGCAGAATTTAAATTCACAGTAACTTCGGTATTTAGTCATTTGAATATTTTCAGAATAATCTCACATGTTGTCGTAAAATCGTGTAAGGTAGTCCCTGGTATTTGTACTTCCAATGAGTAAAATTAATATATGCCACGCGTGTATGTTTTTTTTACATGTAAACAGCCGAATATGGCTGTAAATAATATTTTCTCTCTATTTCAGCCATTTTAAAGTACTTGAAGGACACCAAGAACCAAACCCATTGTTTTTGCGAGTGTATAAACATTTGCCCTTCCAAATGACTGTTAGTATAGTTTGGTTCTGTATGTACTATACAGCGAATTTTAACAAAAGTTAACGAAATCTGTCAGAATTGCAATGAAATGGCAAATTCAGTGGCTGAATCTTTTATCTAAAAGTATGAAAATGCATTTGAATTGATTTTCTTATCTTATAACGGATGACCTGATGACACAATTTTGGCAAAGATTTTATACATTCACAAAAACTGGTATGCTGAAGGAAATAAAATCGCGAGTATGTGACCCCGACCTCTTTAAAATGATCATCAATAATGAAAACCAAATCTTAAAAAAAATCAAGGGTTGGAATTTGATCTGTTTTGTCTTAATTAAGCTCATATGTTGAACACCGCAGACCTATTTGTTTTTGTTCTTAACAAGTTATGAAAGTAAGTGTAATACTTTAATATATCGGATAATTTTGATGGCGTTCCATTTAGTAACATCGGCAGATCCAACACTTGGAACCCTCAGCCTTTTAAGGAAAAAAGTTTAAATCTCGTGCAAAACTGACAAAAAATGGCCTGAAATCCTTTTTTTCTGGAAACTCATTCATTGGGATCCCCCTTTTCGGAAGCTGGATCCTCCATTGATTTAACATGTGAAATTAATTCTCTTTCCTGTAGTGAAGTACACTTGTATAAACCTGCATAGTCTTACAAAAGTAACGGAATCAATTCGTGCTTGTATACATTAAATAAGGGTCTTTATAGAAGAATACACTGCTTATTGATAGGAATTCAATTGTCTATAGACCTCTATAGACAATATTGCAAACTGCTAGTACCACATCGGTTGCCCTTTCTGTAATTTCTTTTCGTCTGGTGGTCTCGGGAGTTTGTAGCATGAGAGGAACCAAACTACATACCTTCCATACAACTCAAGTTACCTGTCAAGTTTGGTTCAGCGGATTTTTTGGTAAGATCAAGATAATCTAAAAGGGTAAAATCTGCAGTGAGAGCCAGGTTTGTGAATATATTGAAAAGAAATCGGTAAATTGTGAAAGACCTTGCATACGCCATCTTATTACAGTTTGCTTCAGCAGTTTCAGAGGCGATGATATCTCAGGACAATTTCAATGTGATTTCTAAAAGTAAAACGAATTAGGGGAAGGTCAAACTGATTGTTGTATTCTTTAAAAACATTCTCAAAATAGCGGAAGACAAAGCGAAATATCTGTCAAATTATTTAAAGATTAAGAGATACACACGGAGAAATGAATTTCTGGAAACATTCTGCCGAAGCAGACTCGCAATAGTGGTGTAAAGAAACGCCGGTTTATCGACATATCGCGATATTTTTCAACAAACTCTGTACATCGGTACGAAACCCAGCGTATCGATACTTATTGTCCTCGATTTCTGCTAAAATTTCAGAATCGGTACCACCTAAATGCTTGAAATTCAATGATTTTCGTATGAAAAAGTCATATAAAGGAAAAACAAATGTATTTAGCTACGTGAAAATAAATACTTTTCACCACTTAAGAATATCTTACTATTTTGTCACATAAAATAGTTACAAGAAGAAGATCTAAAATGTAATGAAATTGAGAAATCAGAAGACGATACGTATCGATATGTATCACGATACGCCTGCGTTGCATCGCTATATCATGATACAATATTTTATTCACGAAACTCACCCCTAGAACAACAATAAAAGCGTGTTTTTGTCATGTATTTGTAGAGACTTTGTCTCATGTGCTCCATATCCGTTCATTGATTATCGTAAATAGCTGAAATTTCACTTTTTACCGTGTTTTTTCACATATTGTATAGTAAAATATTCGTTAAACAGCATACAAAACAACCGTAAGTAAGACTTACAGTCTGTGATAAAAGTAACTTTAAACAGCCTACATAATTCATTTTTTAAAACAACGATTTTCTTGGCAATGCAGCTACAAATGCTGGGGAAATTTGGCATAAGAGTAATAATTAACTTTTTTAGTTGCCCCAAGAAGTGTGAGCGATGTAAGTTTAGCTTTTCGTGTAAAATGGAGAAAAAAATATATTTTGTGACGAAATGTATTGGCATTAATTACAAGAAATCAGCTCGCACGGGATAACTTATTCACAATTAAGGATACAAACACATTTGACAGTTTATTAGACGAATAATAAATCCCTTTTCGTACATGAAATATTTCTTTTTAAACAATAAAACATGAAAAACTTATCTGGATACTCTGTTGAAGTGGATTTTCTACGAAAAACGTTCTACAACCTACAGATTGAACCGTAAGACAGATATTTCAGGCGCACAGGTTCCTATACTGTGAAAAGGGTGCTGCAAATTTTCTGCAGATCGATTAATGATAAAAAGAATAAGTCACTTTGATTTAGCAATAACTTAAACTTTAAGAATTTAACAACTGTTCTATGCTGCTTCTCTTGAAGAAATATCTATCTGGAGTCAAATTAAGCAAACTGTGATAGTATAATTAAGAAAGATTTTCATTAGTTAACAAATGAAGTATGGAGAAAAAGTCATACGAATATGATTTTTGATTTCCTCTAGAGTTTCCTCTCTTTGTCCATGTCTTAGAAAATGCTATGAATGTGCAAAATGTAGGTTTTAGCAACCTCAATATCTTTACATATTTTACAAACTAAACTTCAAATTTATTCTTAAAGTATTTCACAGATATCTCGTTTCTCATGTCTTGATAATCTAACTATTTATAATTGCGATAATCTGGAATTATGACAGAATCAAATGCATACTTTTACATTCTTAAAATGTTTATGCTGGTGAAATGCAGCATTATTAAAAAGATGTCGATATGTCATTTGATGACTAAAATCACGAAGTTTCTCATATTTTATGTTTCATTACGCGGCATTGAAATGTGAAAAAATGATTCATAAAAAACTGGTCAAATACCCCAATTGGGATATAACCGTATAATAAAAAAAATAAAAATCCTATTTATATATTGTCATTGCCATTGGACCATAACCATTTATTTATGAGTTTGTGTCAATAAAGAATTTGTATTTTGAAACTTGCATTGGAACCTTTTTCCGGATGCCTTGATTTGTAGTTTTAAAGCTCGGAAATTCGGGATTAATTTAAGCCCGGGATTTCGGGAAATAGATGCA
>MJUU01045065.1:192089-212482 GCA_002080025.1 Modiolus philippinarum
GGTTAATGTGTACCTTATTGCAGTTCATTTGTTATTTATTTGAATAAGGCATTCAATCGAGTCGCATCTAAAGAAATTAAATGCCACTGACATAAATGAGGAAAGCCTTGCGGCGTACTTCGGCCCAGTGATTTCTTACCCGATTTCTTTAAACATGGCAACATGTAACAAACACATTCATCGAAGTTATAAATTTTTTATTTGGATTTCATTTTTTGATTTGTTGTTGATGTAAAGTAAGTAAGAATCGAACCCTCAGTGTAATAAAACGAATAATCCAAGGACAGTGGCAACACCAGAAAAGCAAAAAACAAAGACATTAAATGAGTACGGCTCAGAAAACAAAAACATACAAAGATGAACGACACACAACCAATAAAAAAACAAATCGGGTGCGCCGGTAGAGTAGGTATCTACTGCTTCTTATAAGACATACGCCGTTTTGAGCATATCAAATCCGGCAGCAAAGTCAAATCCGGTAAAGGAAACTACTAGGTAAAAAAATGAGGTCGCATTTTTCTTAAGTATATAGGTATTCCCAAAACCCAATAAAAAAACACTTTCTGCTGAAATAATTGTTTCTTTAAAACTTTTATATCTAAAGTATATTCAAAAAATGCAATACACTTATGGCATTCTGTAATTAGAAGTGCAAATTTTATCTTATAATATTTTGTAATTTTGAAACAAATATTATTGACTTAACAAATCGCACATCGTAAATGTTTTGTCTGAAATCCTGTTTCATGTATAATAGGAATAAGCACCAATTTTTTGGAATTCAACCATGTATAAACCCCGACAGTTAATTCACAAATTGAATAAACGAAGGACTTTATGTTAGCTTGTATGTGACCTGCCAGAGTATATACATACATAATTGCCTTAAAATAGCGTTGAATCCGAATGATTCCAATAAAGTTCAATAAAAATTATGTGATCCATGCTAACGACGTCTTTATTTGCTGCACTATATTTTTGTGGAGCTGATTAACTATCTAAAAATATTTTTGTTTGCTTTTCATGACGTTGGCCAATGAAAATTAACGTTACAATAACATTTAGAATTATTAGTTTTTAAAGTTCTCCTTTCAAATACAAATGATATTGTGATCGTAATGAGGAAAAGAATTTAAGAAGAACCCTAATTACCAGAAAGCGAAAACCATATTTCAGTTCTATTATTTTCTAAACAGGAAGTCATTAGAATAACCAGACAATTTAAATGCTGTGCTGGCGGTTGTTGTAGTTACTGTGTAAACAAAGACTCATGTGCACATGAGATTGAAATAGAATGTCCTGTAGGACAGACCATAGGTTATATCAGACAGGAGTGAGTATAACATATTATATTATGAAGATATTATACAATTACCACCCCTAGATAGTGTGTGACCCAGCGGTTTCTCTCCCCGAGATATTAAGGTCATCCGAGAGCTTGCTTGTGGGTCACACACTATCTTGGGTGGTTACTGGTATATTATATCGAATTTTCTGGTTTACCTGTTGACCTTCCTATGCGACCCAACACTAACCGGTTGACCCAGCGAAATCTCAAATGTCATGTGACACGATTTGAACAAATCAGATTATAGATATTTAAATTAGTAACATATAATATTCTAAATTATACACCATGAGTACCAGACTTATTTCAGTTGAATGATGAAACAATATTCTTGTTTGTCTTCGAATATAATATTCATCTGTATGAGTCACAGAAACGGTGAATTCTAATGCAACATTTATATAACGAAACTGACCGTCGATTCCACCAGCTACATACATTTTGTACCTGGGACAAATTAGGTTCCCTGTTTAGTCTGGTTCCTAATATTGTTACAAATTCACGAGTTAAAAATAGAACATGAAACTGATTTGTTCTTTAGAATCGCAATAACAGTACAGTATTTGAATACCCGAGGGCGTCAATCTTGATTTGACGGTCAAAATATCCGTTTACAGGCTCTGCATTTTGACCGTCAAATCTACGATTGACGCCCTCGGGAATTCAAATAATGTACTGTTATTGCTTAAATTCTAGCTTCATGGTAACCTGTTTCATGTCGAATACACATAAATTACACATTTGAAGACATAAACTGTTGGCATGTTCTATAATAATGCAAAATTTTTATGTCGATACTAGCATCACGGTCATAATTAATGTAATTCAATAAGTTGTAACTTTAGAAAAAATATTTTTGTGACACATGGGAATGTATTCTAATTGGAACTCATATAGAAAAGGATAAAAAAAAACTCTGGGCAAACGTGCGTTGCAATGATATCCTTCAATAAGCAATAATTGTATATTATTAAGATACCAAGGAAACGCTACCGTCCCTGGGAAAATGCAAGTGTTGACATATATGTGAAAATGTCGGTGCAAGTGTTACAAATAGGCGTAACTATCTACACAACTCTGAACAAATAATCAAATATCAATTTGCCAGGAACCTGAATCGGTTTATAGGGGCTACAGAGCTGCCGGTTGGTGGATAAGGGGATGGGCCCTGTCCATGCAGTGTAATTAAGTCATAATGCGGAAAACCTGATCGCGAACCATTGTAGTCAAACTATCCGGAGAAACGCCGCGCACCATGTAGTATTCTATATCTATCGTTGAAGAGCAGACTCGCATAGTCGTATAGAAGGCTAAATTTCCTGCCCCTAACCATTTCTCCCCTTTTTCAGTGGGAATCAAAACTGGTTGTCCCTTTCACTTTATTTCATTCTTCTTTTAAATGCATTTTTCATTGATTAACATAATCTCGTACATATATAGCTGAAATATTGTTCACTGGACGTTAACCGCTTACTAATCAACCAATCAATCAATCAAATATTAAATCTGAATTCTCTATACATGCCATGATGGAAATATTCTTTGTCGTTTCAGGTATAGTCGTTCAAATTCATTATTTTCAGTCAGAGATGGGAGCAGAAATCCATTGTTTATGATAAGTGGCAATTGGTGCGTTTGTGTTTGTCCTTGTACTCAAAACGACTTTCAGGTATTTAATATATCTATCTATAAGCTAGTATAACATTATGGTTTAACAAACCTTCAAATGACATACCTAGCTAGAATGGCTCCAACTCCGAATTTGGTACTTAAACAAGGTCACTGATCACTGGAGTAATTTAGTTAACTGGTTTTGTTTTGCCTTCATAAACCAGATATACACAGATGAATTGTATGATCAGCAGAAATCAACTGAAGGCAGAGCTTGCAACACCTAAAGTTAAAGTAGAAGGAAGCTATCAGATTACAGTTTCAAAGAATAATAATAAGTTTTGTAGTTTTTAAACCTTTTTTAAATGGGCAGTTTCACGTATCTTAACAATTAAAAGTACTTTTCGTCATTCAAGTTTGACTATCATATTGGTATTTCAACATGTTTAAATTGACAGAATACTATATTTATTTGTATTTGTTTACCGGCACCCACTTTTATATGTACCATCTTTGACATATCTTTTACCTTTAAAAAAGACAAAAGCAAACAGGAAATGAAGCCATTTTTCTTTTTCAAATATGATAACATGGCATTTAAATGCTTACAAGAAAGTATTAAATGCATCTTGGAAAATCTGCTGTACCTGCTAAATAACTTGTGTAATCAACTTTTTAAGAGCTGCACATTTCCTAAATTGAGAGGAAACCAGACTAGAGAAGGAACGCTTATTTATAAGCATTGTAAAAGGGTCACTTTTGACCAATCAAATTGTTTGTTATATGAATTTTGCAGCAAAATTTCTAGATCCCTTAAAGAGAAGAAGAAGATAAAGAAATAATTGCTCATACTCATTTCTGATTTATTTTTCAATTCTATGCCTTTATATACCTCTGTTTCGTTCGATTGATTGAGACAATCAGATTAAGACAGTAGGAATCATTTCTTGCGTAATCAAAGGTTTGGTCATTCTTGTTGATTGAAAAAAAAACTCTGTAGAAAACTCTTCAGTCTTGCCTCTGTTTGTGGACTGTTCGTCCCTGAGGGTATTCACCAGCACAGCAGTGCTGACCCACAAGGAGATTTTATTTCAAAATTTGCATAATCATTTTTTTCAAAAACAATTTGACAACTAAGGCGTATCTCACTGATGCACGGTTCTGTCCTAAGCTTAATTTGGGATTCCATTTAGATCATATAGGTTATTTATATTCGATTAGTTTTTATACATCTTTTAGTTTATGGTCTTCCAAATGTTTACATTTTAATCTGCATTGAAGAGACATAAATTGCCGAAATGGCTATCCTGGGAATGGCTAGTCTTCATATTCCAATGATAAAGAATTGGAATACAATATCATACTACACAAATTTTATTTTATTGTTATTAACCAACAAAACACTGGAGTTTTGAAGGAGTTATTATAGCTGCTACTGTAAATTTTCAATGTATATCGATGTTTCTATATTTATGTCTTTTGATGATAAACCTTAAGGATGTAGTAAGGTTAGGTTTTTGCAATTTGTAAAAGTCATTCGGATTTCTCTGATTTTATCCAGTATTACTATGTAAAATATTTTGCCCCATTACACACAATTTTCTAGTCATTAAAGTCTTCAGAAGCTCAATTTAAGTCAGTAAGCAAGATTTTATTAGATTGTAGATTTTCCTTCCATGTGAAACAAGACAATATTGTGTCCATGCTTTACTAAGGTAGAAGTCCAAGAGGGCTTTTCCCGCCATTTTTTAAAATGTGAAATACCTTGAAAACAAGGCCCATAACCTATCAATATTTTTACCTTACTTTATTCCTTTAACGGTGCTCTTTCCATTTAGGGTATCAATTTAAACTCGTAGATTTATTAAATTTCACGTTACTACATCCTTAACTTATACAAAATATTTCAGATATTAAATGAAGGTGATGATGAAATAGGTATCCTACGCAAGTCAAAAAACCTAGACGAATTTTTCACTGGTGATGCCAACAACTTCCTGTGTGCCTGTAAGTACACGCTTCATTGACTGACTGTTTGGTTGGTTGATGTTTAACACCAACTCGCCTTTATATTAAGGTAAAACGAGGTAAAAATGGGTAGAAAATAAATGAGAGCTCTAAAGAAGTAAAATCGAATTTCATCACTAAAAATATATTTGGCTCGTTTAACTGTCAACCATTTTAAATCTATAAGAAGTAATTTTAAAGATTCCTTAATTTCAAAACATTTAAGACACTTCAACTGTACATTTCGTTGGCATATGTTGATCGATCACACAAAGAAGGAAATTTTACCGTCTATACGACCCTAGTAAGTCATCTCTTTATTGATCTTTATTGCAAAATTCCTGAGGTTTCTCAACACAATTTGTTTACAATGGTTTGCAAATACACTTTCCGAATTATGACCTGACTACCCGGAATAGACAAGAACAACAAAAAAAGCGTTGTTCCTTTGCTTAATCTTACCATGTATTTATAGGGATTTTTGTCCCATGTACATTTACTCCATATCCCTTTATTTGTTCATTTCCCTATCCGCACATGGTAACGTTGATTAAGCTCTTAAGACAAACCCCTTGATCTGACTTGTGTTGCAGGGATGTAACATTTTCTGACAAAATTTGACTTAGAAAAAAATTTAAGTCTGTCTGACCGATTTCCCTTTTTTATACATTATTGCTACCGGCGAGTAGCAAGTCTCATTTCAAGGAGAAGCCATCTAAATTGAACCCCAAGCTGACATTCCAAAAGATTGCCTGCAGAAAGTAAAGAAGTTCTCTTTTACACATTGTTATTACTAATGAACAGCAGACAACGAAGACGTTGACGTCAGTCATTCTAAATTTAAAATTGAATTACATATGAAAAAGAAAGGAAATGGGGTAAATGTCAAGGAGACAACATCCCATATCCAGGTTAAAACGACCCAAAACAAAGCATCTAGGGGTCACCGTACCGTCTTCAACACAGTGAGGAACCTCACACCATATAACAAGCCCTAAATGGCCCCAAAAAGGTAAAAAAGTGAATATATCAATGGAAACAAACCACATCCAATTACCCAAATATCAAGAAACTAAAATTTTATAAGAAGACACAGACAAGCCAATCACCAACATATTCCTGACTTGGGACAGGCGCAAAAATTGCGATGGGGTTAAACTATTCCGGATTTCCGTATTTACTGGATTCTATTGCCAAACTAATTTGTCTTAGCAAATTATGTTATTATAATGATGGTTAACCGTACGTTATTTCCAGCAATTAGCTGTAAGGAAAGTGGTTTCAAGATTAGACTTCTGGGGTGCCTGAAATTCAAGTAATCATTAACTTTTGCACGTGTAATCAATAAATATTTACTGAAAATAGGGTAAATTTATTACTTTTCACAAAATATGAAAATCTAATCTCGGGAATCAAATAATCAAGATGGGTGTCTGATCATGAAAAAATCATTGAATTCAAATACTGGTAATAACCATTAAAACACGTATTAATCAGGTAATCAACATAACCCAAACGAAGTTTTGATTTCTTTATACTGTTTATATTTGAAAGTTCAATGTTGATAAATCATTTCAGGGAATTCATTGAAGCACTAATGAATCTATTGATGATTTATTTATAGATCCTGGAGATCTTGATGTATTATCGAAAGTAAGATTACTAGCAGGAGTGTTTCTTCTTGTAAGTGCTTATGTTTGTGGAAGGTTAAGGTTGTATACCTAGGTTAAGGGAGATATCCCTTTGAATCAGTAAGACGTTTGAAACAGTCAGTTTTATCGATCCTTTTTAAGCACTGCTATGAAAAAGAATTAATATCATCTATGTTTCTTACAAGCTTAAAATATATTTATCAAAATCATTTAAACAAACGTAATGGCGATTTTAAGAGTTATGTCCCTTAACCTAGGTGTGCCTCCTTAAGTATTTGTATTCGATGAAGACTAATTGTTAACTGTTTTCGTTTTCATGTTAACGAGTCCAGGAGAGAGGGACATACACATGAGAAAAAGACAAGAATTAAAAATTGAAAAAAAACATGGCTAAATGAGGGTAATAAAATTGACATAAAGGAACAAAATTACGTGTGAAAATTTTGTACCTGCATTAAAGATACGACTTTAACGGAGTTCTTGATATTCAGATTAAAAAATGATGAAAATATGAATATCTCTTTGAACATATGACCGATTTAGTCGAACACACATGTTACGTAATAAATGTACAAATCAACACAACACTAGAATTCTTAGAAAATGGGACTAAACATAAAATCTGCAAAAATCAGCCATAGTTTATAATATATAAAATTGTTACAAAGCAAAACCAAAACAACAAGAAACGCTCAATACAAAGATTATTTAAAGTGCATTATGAATATACCGAAAATGAGAATTATTTAGGCTTAACAAGGAGTATAAAATAAGTTGCATAACATAATAGATGGTGCACAACTCTCTTTTGTACAGACATATCCCTTCATTGTTAATGCTGATAATTATTTCTGAACAGCATATATTTGCCCTGCATTTGCAAAGTTCAATGTTCAAAACTTATTAGCATTTAATCCGGAGTAAGGAATACAACCAAAAACATACAAAAACACTGGTTTAAATAAGCAAATCAATTAACCAGGTTTTTTTTAATTTGTGAACTTTGACTGTAATTGATATTGTATTTTACAAACATAAAATGCAAGCTACATGGAAAACTTTTAATTTGTTCCAAGTATATAAAAGTTTAACTATTTTGATTGTATCTCATTTCTTCTTTCAGGATTTTATGTTCTTTGAACAGAATCAGAACCAAGGATGAGTATTCTGTATGTGAATGAATGTGTTCATTAAGAAGATATGATACATTAGGGATTTATACCTATGACTGAACCGAAAAAACTAACACCATGCTTTTGAATCTAAAAAATTGAGAGACAGCAACAAAAACTAATCGAACTTGCGTCTAATTAATGTTATACACTTGTATACCCGTAAAATGTACCCTGATTCCAATTTCATAAAACTCTTTTGACTAATTGTATGTTGGCCAGACTCTTTTGAAAGAAAAGGAATGATGAAAAATGCATCCCAGAAATTTATTATGCATTACGCGATTCAAATCGTGCAAATTCTAACATAGAAGAATTTAGTTTATGATTCGGAACGGAAACACTGACAAACGACGGGCTGAGATATATAAAGGCTTTTCACGTAAAAATTCAAAACTTTTATTGCATTAGAACTTTGAGCAAAGCTTTTAACTTGCCATCCCTTTGATCAACTCACTTTAAACGAATAGCGAAGCTACTTGATAGGATACTTTATGAAGAAATCTTTTGTGCACGATTTAAAAACTTTTTATGGCAATCTTGTCTATGTGGCGCTCAACTGATAACTGTTTTATCGCTTTATAAATTTAAGAGTTATTCATTCAAAATTAACAAGATTGCTACGCGTAGCTATGTCCCCGCCGCTGCAGTAAAGTCGACAAAGTCCCATTTCTCATGTAAAATTTTGCGAATCAAAATGGCGGCAGGATATGATCAACTGCATTAGGTGGCAAATAGCCAAGCAAAATTTCAGCAAAATCCCTTAATTGGGATTATAACGAGATGTGTCCACAAAGCCTTCTTATGTTGTAGTATGCATTAAGTCGATAAAGCCCCATAACTCCCGTAAAATTTGTCGAATCAAAATGGCGATGTGATATGATCTAGTACATATGGCGACTAACAATCCTGTAAAATTAGAATGAATTCAGACTAGCGGTTTTTGAGGAGTTGCGTCCACAGGATTTGCCATTGTATGACAATGTGGAAATAATCGAAGTCCCATAACTCCAACAAAATTTAACGAATCAAACTTGGGATGCGATATGATCTAGTACTAATGGTGACTAACAATCCTATAAAATTTGAATGAATTCTGACCAGCGGTTTCTGAGGAGTTGCGTCCACAAAAAACGTGACACACGGACGCAGACCATTACCATGTTCCTCCGTCGCGTTGCGGCGGGGACAAAAAATCCCGTAGTTGCACAACAAACAGTTAAATTTGTTGTGCTGCACACGTGTTTTAGGAGTATCCTCCAATCAGCAGCCCGAGAATAAGACAAATGTGGAAAAACCTATCCAGAAATAGTCAGATATATGTATTCATCACCAAAGCTTTCGAATTAAGAAGCCAGATCTAGTACCAATGACATCCAGCGAGTTCAATACACGGAATGGGGCCTCGGTATTTTAAGGGGTTAAAAAATTTTGATAAAAACAGTAAATTTCTATAAAGCGTGAGGTAAAGTTTTTCTGTCAGACACGTCTGACTGCCGAGTCCGTAATACTTTCGGAGACCTCTGACATCAATCAAATTGTACAAAAATACAAAAAATACTCCGACTCCGACCTGCCGTTGGGTGTTGGGTTTCCTCGCCGTTCCTTGAAGATCTCATGGTGAATTTGAGTTATTACTCTCCTTTGGGTCGTTGTCTCTTTGAAACATTCCCCGTTTCCCTTCTTTTTTCTATTGTCCGAGAGTTTTCAAATTCGAAACCAGAATTAAAAAAGATAACAAAGCGTATCATACTACTTGGTTTATGTGTTTATTTTTTAAAACATTTTTGGATATACATTTCAAATCAGTCGAGATGAGCATACATGACAATCTATTTTTGATAAAAAATATATGTTGTGCCATGCCCACAATTTAACATGTACAAACAATATAAAAATGGTCAAGTAGGCCACAATTTAAAGGTAAAAAATGTACATAAACAAGAAGAAAAACCCAATTAAACCAACAGCTAATCAGAGAAAGATTATTCCAAAGCGAGAGAAAGCAGGCAAAATAACCGTTACAGAGATAAGCTGTAGAAATCGTGCATAGTCCTGAAAATACTCTAAAACGTAATGTAAACATTTGTATTCTGCACTGTGTAAACGTTTTATTCCAATAAACAAATACCTACATAACATAGACTGTTTCTTAACAGTTGCTAAAATGTCGAACTTTGCCAAGAAATTGGATAATTTTTTGGTCAAGGAACTGTTATTGTTTCTCAACTGCACTGGTTTGTATTAGGACAGTTAAATGTATGTCCAGTATGCTGTGGTTTGCTCGTCGAAAAAACGGTCCTTTGATGTTAGAGGAAGCGATCACAAATTTTCGGCAGTCTTCCACATATATCATCTTGCATCGTTAACAGCTAATAGTTTGCAATATGTTTTCAGAGGTGAACTTGAAACCATTTGTTCACAATTCATATTACAGAATACAAATGTTTTTATTTTCGTTTTTGGTTATGTTCAGGATTGAGTTCGATCTTATTGGCAATTTTTGTTACTTTTGGTCTACTTTTTCTCGTTTCTTGAGTCATTATTCTTTGATTTTCTTCCCGTTTGCTCCCTAGCAGAAGGCTTTAAGGCAGAAACTTTGGTCACTACACCTTCCCAGTTTTGTCATCTTTGGTTTTTTCTATATTTTTTACTTTTTGCATATCTTGCGTTTAAAGTGTGGCATACTGTACCATTTTTGTTTTATTTTTTAAAATTATTTTTGATGAATCTCTGTGTTTGTATGTGGTAATTTCACCTCACTTATGAAATAAGTGTTATATTTTTGTTGTATGTTTTACCGTGTCATATTGATGTAACAGTGATTTTATTTAATTCTTATCATTTTTTTTTCGTTTATTGTACCAAACAAACGTTGTTTAGGTACTTGTATATAGGAATTACCCTGTCTGTCGGTCCCTTTTCAATGCATATTCTCTCAAAGATATCGTGGAATTTTAATGTTATATAACACTGTTGTAGAACCAAAATATATGTCTGGAATATTGTTTGCAGTTCAATTTGTGAAAGAAAGACAATTCAAACTTTAGACCTTTTTGAACATTTGGTTATGGGGAATCTTTTTGATGCTTGGTCACATATTGCATTAAACAAAACACTTTATATTTCGTAGTAAGTGACCAAAATAGTATGACAAAACATTTTAATACAAACATTTTGATACATCTTATTATTTGTCCGATTTTCTTCTTTCTGTCAGACTGAGTATTAATTGATATATCAGTGCCGTACAGCGTTTATATTCAACTCATAGCCCAAATGAACAGAGAAAAGCGTGAATAATCGCTTCAAATTTACCGATATATACAGTGATTTTATTACATTCATTTTTACATAGTTTGTATTTAACAAATTCTCATTATTCGTTGTAGAATGGTACCGTATGATTTCATATATTTGTATATTATTGTATTATTATTATTTAATTGTAATGCCTTACAAGTGGAGAGACTTAAATAAATAAAAGTTCTGAAAATAAATTCTATAATTCTGTCATATAACTGCTAAAGACTTAACATGGAATAGCATGTATTACAAGGTCAATTCAATTACAAGTCCATTCCATTTGAGAATCAAAACATAACATTTTCAAATGTCCAACTCCAGTTGACACCGCTCCTTTAATTCAAGTCAGGAGTTCTGATAAAAAATGGAAGGATATGGGGTAAATGTACATGAGACCAAGTCTCTACAAATACATGTACATGGTTAGAAACAAGCAAAGGAACAATGCTTCACCTTGAATTCACCATAAGGCCTTCAACAATGAGTTTTGCTCATACCTCATAGCAAGTTCAAGACCTTATAAATCTTTATTTGTCAATTAAATGTTTTTTCAATATCACTTGCTAAATAACCCTTGCCCTAATCACTTGCAGCGTTTAAACGTTGTGGACGGGCATATGGTACTTGGCTCAGCTGCCAAGGTATGTACCCATCGTCTTCATATTTCTATGTGGTAATGATGCTTGTCTGAATGCGTAGAATTCGGAATTTGAAGATGGTAGATCACCTTTGTCTGGAATACCGTAGAAATCGGGATTTGAAGATGGTAGATCACCTTTGTCTGGAATACCGTAGAAATCGGGATTTGAAGATGGTAGATCACCTTTGTCTGGAATACCAAAAAGAATTAATAATATATAAGGTTCTCAAAGAAGGTGGATGAATTTCATTGATTCGTTTTATTCTGACCAAGCTGTAGAACTTAGCTTGAATTTCGTAAACAACAAATTCTGTAATTTGAAGGTGAGATATATATTATATAGCGACCGCTATGAATTGATGATCAGCAGGGGCTATTTCCTTACGATTCCTTGGATAGACTCGAGTAAGATGGAAGCTCTTGTCCGATTCGAACATGCTGATAATGTTAGAGAATGTACTCCGAGGAGATGTGGCCATGATATCCCAACTTTATGGTAAGGATACACACTTACATGAACACGCATGACGGCACCTAATCCGTCAAGTATTTTGCCTATCTTGATTGGTGATGACAAAGCCCTTACCAATAGGAGATCGATTGGATGGAGCTGAAGGAGATCGAAGAGATCCCTGACTATCCGAAAGGCCTCGAGTATGGAGCTTTTGTGGAGTGTAGTCTAAAGTATCAAAAGGGGTTTCATGACGTTCACAACGACTATCCTCTCCCTCTGGAAATGTGGAGGCCGACAGGGTTGTCCATGAAGTACACCTACTCCACTTACGTCGTGAACATGACATCCGCTGGGATGGTTAAGGATGTGTGTTAATGGAAAAACCACAATTGAGTTCGTGAGGATGCGCGCAAATTTTTTCGCGTGCGTTTGAGGCAGACAACAATGAAACTAGAAGACAGACAAAAGAATATACAATAACATCATTAACGCAGCGTCGACTTCGAGGACTACTTCTACCTTGACTGATCTTTCCTTTGTCAGAAATACTTCTGGCTGACCTGGCAGTCGATCCGAGAAAACGAAAAGAACTTTATCTGCTATTTCAAGCAGGACGGTAAGAATCGCTAGCATCACCAACGGGAACAATGCATTGATCTACGTAAGGCGACAGGGATGTTTCGAAGCAATCTGGACGAGTTCTATATAGTCTAAGATCTTTCCTGGAGTACCAGTAAGAGTTTGATGCTCTAGAACGCGCTCTACCACCAAACGTCGTACACATATGCTTATTACCCACTTGTTTATCCCGTGTTTCGTCTGTTGCAGATGTTTTGCTTGAATACTTGCGCAAGATATTTACTGCGAAGATCTATGGGAGGGACTTTAATTTCTTTTCCCACCGAAATTCACCTCTGCCCCTTAGTCCATAGTGGAGTGTTTAGTAGTCTGTCGCACTCATGCCGTCCGCTTGAAGGCAAATTCACGAGACGTCTAAAATACTAGTACTTTGACACCCTAAAGCTGTCAGGACAACTGTCAAAAGTGAAGAACCAAATGCAAGCACTCATACAGCACAGGCGAAGACAAATCCTTAAAAAATCTCAAGTCCTTGAAACACACAAAGCCCATCCAAACGCAGTATTGTCTCAAAGCAGTCTGTGGTCGTCATTGTAATCACATGCCAAATAGGTGAAGACGAATGGATGGAAGACATCGAACACTGAGAGGCATTCGCTCGAATGCTCAGGCGTTCAAATACGTCCAAGAGCGTTCGCATAATCACTTACAGCTGTTTGCCAACGTTTGATGCTAAACGTCAAGATCATTAATCCAAGCTGTGCGAGGCAGCAGTTCAAAGCAACAACCAAGGAATATCGGGCAATGTCGGGTTGGTTCTCGTTAAGGTTTTAAAGCAAGTGGTAGAGGCTCAAAGGGATATCTTGCGAGCATCCAGTGCATATACCTAATATTATTCTGTGTTATAGAAGACCACAAAAGCAAGCAGAAGCTATAAATTAAAAATAAAAACATTGTGTTCGCACATCTACACGTAAGACAATTTCGGCACGGGGTTTTAATTGTGTTTCTACCCAAAACTTTGATTGTTTGTTGCACCATCCGAATTTTTTTCGCTGTCGCCAATAAAGATGGCAATTACGGTTTAGTAGCTATCATTTTCGCCTAGGAACGTCTGGGGGTACATCAACATGTGCGGATCCAGAAAATTTAAAAAGGGGAGGGGTTCCAAATCAGAATTGACAGAAATTTCGGCGAGCGGAGCGAGGCGCGAAAATTTTGGGGTATATCTTAGTAAAACATCAGGATATTCATTAAAAATATACGATTGTCCGAAAAGAGGGGGCTTTTTAACCACCGGAACCCCCCTTGGATCCTCCAATGATCAACCAAGGTGAAAACACTTATTGTATTGTAAACATGGAGGTATGCAATGCGTAATCCAGGGTAGTGTTACAATGCCATCTCACGTTTCTTGGCCGAATGTTTACCTCCACTGCAAAATCGTAATGGAGTAAGGTCGTGGGCGTCCCCACCAATAAAGCCCTGCAATGATTTGAAAAAGAGTGTTGTAAGGCAGTCAACCGTGTAATTGGATCCAAAGCAACGCTAAAATACCACACATCAGCCAGCCCTGTTGAACAATATCATTTCAAACGACTTTGTGCAGCGCTATAGAATAATACACAGATGCTGAAATGCTTATCATCATTGAGTTATTGGCCTTTGATAAAAGTCTTCAGCAGTATCAGATTTTTGAATACGAGCGTCAGACAAGCGCCCAGCTCAAGTAAGCTACTTAAATATTCCCTCAGCCAGCGGAGAGCTACATTCCGGTCGACAGCAAGTCTCAGAGGAACGATGTTTTAACCGTCTACACTGATATAGATAATGGAACATTCGCTCCATATGGTGCCAAATTGTTCCTCTTTCGAAACATCGGCTGCAGACTCCCGGGTCAGCACATTAACACCCGAACAACCAGGGCTGTCTACATCCTCAGAATCGGTCAGTTAGATTGGTATTGATCCAGAAACAAAAGATGCGACCTCAGTGGTTGCACTACGAATGCTCACTTACCCGACGACTTCCCATATTCTCATGGACTGTACCACTTGAGGTCGAAAGATTCGATTGATGAACACACGACAGGCAACATGGATTGGCAGTGCGACATACTATGAAAGTGTTCTTGTTCGTTGGATTTCCATTTTTGTGGATTTTGTGGTGCGCTTAAAACATGAACTTCAGTTCCCAACGAAGGGCATTTTTTTCCTAGAGTTTTAATGCATGGAATTCGAAACCACGAGTTTAAGTTCCCACGGAATAATGATATCTATAAAAACCACAAAAATTGATGTCCACGAAGTAAAGTACTTCCAAGTACATCATTACAAAACTCACCTATTAGGTGCCATATTCCTATGTCATTCCCTCAAACAAACCTTTGTTTGTCGCAGAATTCATCTCGATCTCAAACTGGTGAGGATTCAAATTGAAATGCATTGCTGAGGGCCACCACATGTGAGCACCATATGCATTTTGTGGCCACCATGGGCATTTTGGGGCACATCATGGGCATTTCGTTGGAATCATGCGCATCGGTGCCTCAATTATAATGGCTCTGTTTGCACAGTCATTAACCTTTCAGAGGACTTGATAATTATGTTAAACAGATTCGCTCTTAATAAGCATTTTAACAATTTTATAGGGTTTACTTAAATTTCAACTCATTTTACAAAAACATCTTCCAACCCACAATCAGCTACCAAACAGATCTTTCTTGACCATATATACCCCACTGGCTGGGTCACGGGTGCTGACATGTTTCGCTTACCCTTCCGAAGTGTTCGTATGTTTTGTAGTGTGTAATGTCTTTGATTCTTCGTCTCAGTCTGGTGTTTTTGTTTTTTTCCTCCGAATTTGATTCGTGTAATATTCTTTCGCTTTGGTTCCTATTCTACTGCTGCTTTTACTTACAACCAGGAAGTTCACTGTTGTTGGGAAGTCATCAAAATCATCACGCATGTAATTTCAGACGTCCATATCTATAAATAAGGAATCCATTATCGCATAAACTGGTCTTTTATTGCAAGAATTCATGAGTTTGAATTTTTGATTAGTGTAAACATATTTTATTAATAACTTGTAATATATATGATAGAAACAATTATGAAATCAAATAAATACACAAATTACTAATTAGGATTTGAAAACAAGGGCCTGGCCCTTATATTAATTCATATCCTAAGGGTATAAGATACACTTCAAAATGATTCAATACAGCATGCTCAAAAATCATGTTTAAGAGTTACAGTATATGACAATAAAAGATATTATAGGTACAAAATACACAAAAAAAGTTGAAATAATATTTCAACATCAACAAAGGTTGGATACTAGAAAAGATGTGTAAAGTGTGTCAAGAAGTAGTGCGAGTGGGGGCAAGTGAAAAGCGATTACTGCTGATAATAAAGTTTTGTACTGATTTAAATACGTATTCATTTTGTTCCTGTGAGAGTAAATCAGATCCATAAAGGAACAAGTTAGTCGTTAATCGAAAGGGAATCTGCATAATTAATATATATTGACTGCGCTGCCTGTGATAAATTGTACATCGCGGTAAGTAGTGATCCGTTGTTTCTCGTTCTCCACAAGCACAATTAGGACTTTGTATAAGTTATTTTTTATATAAATGATCATTTAGACTGGAAGAATTCATTCGCAGTCTAGCGTGAAGAATTTGACCTGTACGAGTACCCGTATAATAGAAGGAGGGTTTCTTAATCAGCTTAGTTTTGAAATAAAACTTTAAACTATTAAGTGAAGGACAAGATTTTATTTCAGTTGGCTGTTGATTCCAAAGCTTAACTGGAGAAAATAATTTGAATATAAAGCGGCTTTGGTACTAATGGGACGAATAGCTTCAGAGTTCCTTGTGTTATAAGTATGTATATCCTGAAATCGAGTAGGTATTAGATTAGAAAGATATGGAGGTGTCAAATTATTAACAATTTTGTAAAAGTAGGTTATACGATGTATTTCTCTTCTTTCTGTTAATTTTTGCCAACCTGTTTCATTATAAAGTGAAGTCAAAGATGTTAATCTTGTTCCCCCGGTTACAATCCTCGCTGCCTCTATTTGGACGCTTTCTATTTTATTTATCAACATAACAGTTGAGTTGTCCCATACTACATCGGCATATTCCAAGAGAGGACGAATATGTGTTAGATATAGTTTTTCTAGAGTTTTTCTGTTAAACATAAACTTAAACTTTCTTAAAATATTGAGCCGGGAAAATGCCTTTTTAACAACCAAGTCAATGTGTCTATGCCAGCTACCATCATCTGACAAGATAACACCTAAATGTTTATGTTCGTTTACACAATTTAATGGCGTATCATTCATAAAAAGTTGAGGATGAAAAGGTTTGTCACGTTTCCGAGATATAGTCATTGTGTCAGTCTTATTTGGATTGAAAGTAACTAGCCATTTCTTTGACCAATTATGTATTTTAGTTAGATCCTCATTTAATATTGAGGCTGCCAAAGCAGGATTATCTACAATAAGATATAAACTTGTATCATCAGCAAAGAGTTTGATATTTGACTGAATTTCAGAGACGATATCATTGATGAAAATGAGAAAAAAAAAAACAATTGTCCGAGGATTGAACCCTGGGGAACACCAGCTCTTGTTTGTCTCCAACTAGATGTTTTACCATTAATAATAACTCGCTGTTTTCTTTCGGTTAAGTAATTTTCAATCCAATTTAGAAATTGCCCCCGAATACCAATTTGTTTCATTTTATAAATTAAACCCTTGTGCCAAACTCTGTCAAATGCCTTGCTTATATCACAAAATACAACCCTTACCTCTTTACCCTCATCCAAAGCCCTCCCGAATTCGTTTGTCATAAGTAGAAATTGATTGACAGATGAGACCCCGGGAGTGAATCCAGATTGGTGACAGGAAAGAATTCTATTTTCATTTAAGTAGTTATAAATGTGTTTAAATATGCATCTTTCCATAACTTTGCCGATAACACTTAACAAAGAAATTGGTATGTAGTTACAAACCTCAGAAGGTGAACCCTTTTTAAGCATGGGAATAACACAGGCTTTTTTCCAATCTGAAGGAAAATGTCCACATGAGAGCGAGAAATTGAATAACTTACATAAAGGAGATTTCAAAATTGAACAAGCCTCCTTAAGTATTCTAGGACTAACAGAATCAGGACCAATTGCTTTACTAGTATCGAGAATTTTCAGAATGTCTTCTACTTCAGTTTCAGTATTATAAACACGAGATAATTCAGATTCAACATCATCAACAATTTCTGGAATTGTTGATGCAGAGTCATCTAAATTGGACTGATCATTAAAATAAACGTTAAATATATCGGCCATCTCGTCATCACTATCAACAATTATATCATTATATTTAAGAAATGCAGGTTGTGTTGAGTTATGCTGACCTCTCATAAGAGATTTTACCATTTTGGCCCAATTTTGACTCGCCAAAGCCTCGTTGTTGATTTTAGTCGACAGATTTACATAGTAGTTAAATTTTGCTCGTTCTACTGCAGAATTACATTTATTTCGCACTTTTCTGAATTTTTCCCACAAAGTCAAAGAATTTTTCCTTTTAGCTTTTTTATGAATTCTATTTTTATTACGAATTATTTTTTTAATTTCATTTGTGATCCACGGTGGATCTTTCTTTTTAATATTAATAAAGCTATGGGGAATGTTATTGTCAGTTATATCTAGAATAGTTTCACTTAGTCTCTGAGCAGATCCATCAACATCTTCACTATCCAGCCAAGAATCCCAATCAACTTCTGAGAGTTGGCTTCGAAGAGAATTATAATCACCGTTGTCATACAAGTAAACTTTTCTTTTAATAGTAAGTGAGGTTTTTTTTTACATGACTAATATAGCCAATAATAGGTAAATGATAACGGATTTGATTTAGTAGTGGTGCACCTACCTTGGTATATACTAAATTCATTGGATTATTTGTAACAATTAAATCTAAAAGTGACGAACTGTTTTCGGTAATATAAGTGGGCCCGTTAATTAACTGTTGAAGGTCATACTGGGTTAATAAGGTTCTTATCTTGTCATTTGGGTTTCTATTCAACATATTAATATTAAAATCACCCGTTATGATCACCTCTTTATTGAGCGAAAGTGCTGTTTCAACAGACTGATAAAAATTTTCCCATGTAGTAGCATTACTATTTAGGGGTATATAGAACGTTCCATAAAAATAATTTTTGTGCTTTAATTTTATCTCGACCCAAATGCATTCTAGATCACCAACGTCAAGATCTGGACGATGCACAGAACTAATTGTTTCTTTTACGTAGACAATTACTCCTCCACCAATGCGATTCTGTCTGTCGTTGCGGTATGATGAATATGCAAATAATTCAGTTTCCTCATCAGTAACGGACGCATTTAGCCAACTTTCAGTAAATGAAAGTATATCATAATTGAAGTATTCAACTGATATTTGGTCAAGTTTAGGCATGATACTCTGTATGTTCAAATGTAAAAACGATATACAATTGTCGGATAGGAAGCTCTCTCGAAAAGAGTTTTCACTGACGGAGCTGACAGAATCTTCACTACGGCTTACAGGACCAGGATTACTTTCAATACCTGCCATCAATAACAGAATATTAATAATGAGGTATATGAAAGCTAAATTTGGATTCGGCAAAAACGAGGGTTCGGCAGTATGTGGTTGTGAGTAAAGGCGTGAATCTGAGAATCCGTTTTGGGAATCTGTTGGGTGTATAACAAAGAAGAATAACAGGACAATACAAGGAAATATTTTAACTCCGTGTATTTTTAACAGGTTTGCGCACAAGATATCATACCTGGATAAACAATGTTTTATTGTAACTGATTGAGCACAAGGACAAAACATACCTGTTATCTCTCTAAATTGAATATTGTCGACTCCCATCAAGTTATTCCTATATTTTTTATAAAAACAAAAAGAGAGACAAGAGGCTTTAAAACTAGTTCAATTCCGTATTCAGTAATCACTTGCTTAAGTGCAAAGGAACAAATAGTGCGTGCATAGAAAAAGTAATGATAAATACCTAATGTAGGTACTAAAACACTAAGAACTGAGTAAAAGTGTGCATAAAGCAATGAATAGGTGTGAAGTGTTTTGGAGCTGGAACTTACCACTAAATAATAGTGAACAATTAGTCATAATATGTTAATATAAAAGTGACATATAACACATATATACATGTGTATACATACGTACATACGTCCACATGCATATGTAAATATATATCTTCCACATGAAAAAAACTAGATGTTGTCGGAAACGACAGCTATCCCCGCACTCCCCGTTTGACACAGAAAACAGTTGTTATACACCCTTGGCATATTTTTTTTATTATTTTTTAAATCTACTTATTGATAGTTATTGTTACTAAAAGAATTCTAGGATATATGGTTGCTAAGTAGAATTTCAATAAATAAGTGGTCTTTGAGACTTTCAAGAAATTTACCAAGATTGGAATCAAATATTTTTGAAATCCAATTGATGAAAATGTTAGTCCTAAACTACACAAACATTTTAAGTGTGGTTGCTAGGTAGAATTCCAAAAAATAAGTGGTCTTTGAGACTTTCAGGAAATTTACCAAAATTGGAA
>MJUU01045066.1:9751-37199 GCA_002080025.1 Modiolus philippinarum
CGGTTTATCGTGGATTCTCGTGAGTCACATGACGAGACTTACAGACCCTTTTATCAAGTGATGGTTAGAGTTTTTCAAACAATCAAAAACACAGTTCAGAAGTATAGAACTTATAAATCTTACATTGTATAGATGTTTATCATTGGCTAAGGAGTAGAACTGTAAGTGTCCAATCTTTCCATTGGTTACTAAAGCTTTTGTTCTTGGTTCATAATGAAGTCCAGCCGGTACTGGATGTGTTTTCTGAGTTACATGGTATCCACATGTCAGACCTTGATAAACTTGTTTCAGGTGGAAATTACTGGTTATTAGTTGGATCACTTATAAAGAAAAAAGATAATCAAAATAAAACTTTGAACTATTATTTCAAATGAATTTTCTTTAGTACTCTGTGAAATGATAAACAGTGAAAATAAAATATTCATAGATGCCAACCCCTTTTGGCCTCAATCAGTAACCATCAACTGAATTTTCAGTAAATTTGGTCTTACTTTCAGTAATCCCATCAAATTTACTGAATGTATATCACTGAGTGGTTGCAAAATAATTACAGAATATCTTAATCTTGTACTTGGTGTAATGTTTTCAAAAAGTATGCATTTTTGATCTGTTGTGACCAATAGATTTTGTTACTTTTGTGGTGTGTAGCCCTGATAAGTTTAAGACAGATAGGCGGATTGACATAGTGAAAATCATACACCCTTCAAACGTATGTCTGAACATTCATACAGTCATCGTGTTCGACAATAATTTGAACTCATCTTTACACTCGGGACCATTTCAATCTTCAATGCCATTCTTGGAATATCCTGCATGGAAACGTTAGCCTTTGGTTTACTTTTTTGTGGCAGATGGTCTTCAGACTACGTTGTGACAAGGTTGGAAACATTCAACTTTTTGGGGATAGGTAAGTCTACTTAAACCACATGGAAAAGGTCCAAGAAACCTGAAAGCAACATCCGTTTTGTACTTTAGGAAAACAGTTCGGAACGGCAAAGAAAGAAATTCACGTTTTGCAAACTTGAACAGCTGAGGTTGAAAATCTGTAACGATTGGACTAATGAGCGTAATGCTGTAATTTTGACCCCAAATCCATGAAAATTATGGAGAATCCATTAGGGTTGGCATCTATGAAATATTCTTCACTCACTTAAATATAAAATAGGTTTCACAGCAGTTTTACATAAGATTTATTTTTCTCATTTTCAGTTAGCAGCATAATAATAAAATATATGCTGTTGCCAGAAAGGACAAGTGTAATCTTAGTTTTTGTAGATGGCAAATTTGAGAACTTATGTGTCTTCAGTTCAGATAATAATCAAAACATTAGAAGACAATAATAGAAAGATGTAAAAAAAACTTGAAAGAGAACCAATGGCCAAAATGATCTACATGGAGAGCAAAAATTCAATTAAAATATATTTCAAAAGATTTCTTGTACTTAAGCAGTAGTGAATAAAGAAAATATTAGCTCAAAAAGATCAAACAAAACTTTTAAAAAATATAGATAAAGAGAAATTAAGTAAATGTCAATGACACAACCTATAGACATTCAAATAAACACAAACCAGGCTGACCACCACATCTCCAATATTTGTTGTTATCATTTTTTAATTTCAATATTATTACATTTCGATCGAATTAGACAAATTGCATTTTTCATTTGCATTCTGTATTTTTACATGAAAGGTTTGAAAACAATATTTTACCATTGTCTGTGTGACAAGTTGCATATAGAGTGTTGTCATGGGAACATGTCACATGATTAATTGGTGCTCCAAGTCTTGGTAGAAAATCTCTTTGATGTGAATTATATTGCCATTTTACCAATACACACTCATATCCTCCACTTAATAAATAAGAACCTGAAATTCAAAAAGAAAACTAATGTAAATTTGTATACATGTAAAACCTTCAGGATTATGGCATTTTGATTATTGACTTATATTTGCAGCTACTCAGAATTATAAATACTCATTAAAACAGTACTATTCAATCCTTAAAAAATAATTTGTTTTCATAAATAAGGTAACCATTCCATTTGTATTGTCGTCTGTTGTATTCAGAGTGGGTACATTTGGTTTACTTTCTGTTGTCTTCTCAAGTCGTCCTACATCATCTGCATTGTCCAGAATCATCTGTTTGTTTGTTTGTTAAACAGCGACTCCTTCAAAAGCCTCAACTCTGTTTCAAGCCAATATTTTTAACATGATAGTTGTGTACATTATATACTGGTAACTCATTATATACATACAATGTAAAAACAGTGATGTCACAGTTAAAAATTTGGTTGAAATGAACGTGAATACCAGGATGTAATGGAACCTATAAAAAAAAATGACAACCAACTATAATTGAAATTTGGATTTACTAATTTTGAAGGTCACCAAGTCAAAACTAACTCCTCCTTAACTTTAAGTGCCATACCTGCATATCTTGTGGATATGATTGAGAGGTGCATTTTATACATGTACTTGAATTTTTTTATTCACTGATTTATAAGGTTCTCTGGACCAAAAATAACTAATTGGCAGATCCTCAAGAAACCTTGTTTAAAAGGATCTAAGTGTTCACATAAAATACCTCATTTGTTAAGCTTCAATGCCCTCACAGCTGTAGTTCAGATAGGTTCTCATCGGTTTATTTTTTTTTTAAAGTTTTACACCTTATACTTCAACACTTTCTTTACACATGTTTGAGGTTCACTGAACCAAAAATAGTTCATTTGTATTTCAGTCTACCCATTTATTTCATGTGTCCTTTTTCAACCAACCTTTTCTCAATACCTATTAATCTATTATGATTGTTCGACAATTTTCAAAATATTGCATTACACTTCATTTTTTGGGTCAAAATTGAATTTGGAGCCCCTTCTCCCTTACTGCAAATTCCCACTAACAAACACAAATAAAAATGAAACAAATGTAGCATTGAATGACATTCCTAAAATTGTTGAAGCCTGTGTTAGTCAACATCTTAAATTTACTGTATATATGAATAGAATGAAATATGAAAATTAAACACAAAAGCGATTTTCCATTTTTTTTTACAAATATATTATGTCTTGTGACATAAACATTTAGACCCTGTTTACACTTACAATATTTGAATCGATCATGATCATTTCCAATCGGTATTAGCTGTTCATACTATAAAAAGATTGATTGCAATCAATCTTATTTGGTCCGATTAAAAGAGGTGGTCTAAAAAAGATTGATTCAAACAGAGACGATGATGGCGTTGGTGTGAACAGTAAGGATTGATTGCAATCAATTCAAGTGTTTTGAATAAGCATGCAATCGATCTAATGAGAACATCAAATCTGATTGAGATCGATCGCAATCAGTTCAGATGCTTTAAATGTGAACATAAACAGGTTTAAAAAGAATTGATCTTAATTTGGATTGATCACATATAGTTCTAAAAGTTCATATCATTTTTTTCTATAAAGAATTTCTAGTGCACTGATATAAAATAAGGAAAATGTTTGCAACTATCTCTTACCTCCTGGAGTGAAGTAAACATCTAACACAGGTAAAGCATGCCAGTGATAAAATGTTTTCACTACTTTTTCTCTTCTAAAAATATCATACCTGGAAAATACATAATATATCAAAATTGCTTCTTCTGCATAATTTTCATTAAATATCACAACTTATGGTAATTTTGAAGTTGACATCTGATGTCAAATCTACAATGTACCAAGCAATAACTAACAAGTGTGGATCATATTGCAAGGCAATACCAAGTCCCCTACCTGTAGAACAAGGCTTTATTACACTAGCAAAAATGGTAAAATACTGCAACGGAAAACTTGACATTTTACTTGATTTTTTTAGTCCAAGGGCCTGTAACACCGTCAAAAATCAACAGACCATATTCAAACTTAAACTTGATCTGTAACTCATTAACACAGACTAACATACAAAATATCAGAACAATACCTGCAACAATTTAAAACTAGAGAATGTGTCTGTAAGATACGGATGCCCCGCCAAAAGATTAATCGCAAAATATAACCTTATCATAAAATGTAGGTCAAAGCCACTTAATTGTCATTGATGTGCGCAGTACTCACCAAGGCAATTAATTTGATGAAATATCATAGTCCTGTAATGTGTAGTTGTTGAGAAAATTGGACTTAAAGGCAAAACTTAACCAAATTCACCGAAGCATAAAATGTAGGTCAAAGCCACCTAATTGTCAATGATTTGGGCAATACTCATCAAGGCAATCAATTTGATGAAATATCATTCAGTGGTCGCGTTAACGCGAAAATCCGCGTTTTTCACGCAAATAAAATCAGAATTCACGCGAATTTTTTACATCTCTGCGTTTTCGGCATGCAAAGAAATGCCCCGTCCGCCGAGTGGAAGTATTTTTTTTACCAAAATTTATTCTCATAATTCAGAATTTTTTTTTCATTTCCTCTGCATTGTGAAAATTCCAAAAATTTTCCGGTTGATAAAATCACGGTACCACTCTCACAATTTAGTCAGCATTGCATCAAAGCCATCCCAAAAAGTTCTAAAATTTCTAAAAATATTGACTATCAAAATGAGGGACAATTTCAAAGTACTGAGTACTACAATGGCATTCAAATCTCATATCTGCCAAAAAAATCAAAGAATTTTACTTTGAGAAAAGTGGGATGAACCTCGAATGATGATAAATTGAAGAATTGGATTTTCTTTTGATCTAGCTTGCGGTAATTTGCCGATTCGACTTCATTAAGATTTGCAAGTCCAGTCTGTTTAAGGCCATTCTGAAATAGCCCCTCATAATGTCGTCCAATCAGAATACGGAATTTAGTACATGACCTTCAACTTCACATTTCAGGCTAAAAATAAAATCAATACACAAATGTTTTTCGTGACCATGTATTGCAATTTGTAAACGTCTAATAGTCTGTAAATTGTTCTCTGTAGGCATTTTGCATCTACACGTTGGTGTTTACGTTTTATTGTCCAGGTAATACCATCCAGTGCACTGTCCTGCTATTTTATTTACGTTTAACCCTAAAACGCACACTTTTTAATGTTGCACGCAAAATTTTGGAACCTTCGCGTTTTTTCACGCATAAAAATTAAAGCTACCGCAACCACTGATATTTACTAGTCCGAATCCCGTTTTACTAGTCTGAAAAAAAAAGAAAAATTTTACCGTGATGAAAGGCAATGCAAATTTAGCATGTTGTCTACAACATGCAATATAAAATTTCTGCAACAAAAAATTCTTGATACATGTCCTGTCGGACTAGTGGTTGTAAAAATTTACTAGTCTGAATTCAAATTTACTAGTCTCGTGCATCAGACTAGTGCCTAACGGAGCAGACTGTGGTTACATGGCATGTATGGGTTGATGAACTTTTTTCCATATCATATGAAAAAGAAAGGAAATGGGGTAAATGTCAAGGAGACAACATCCCATATCCAGGTTAAAACGACCCAAAACAACGCATCTAGGGATCACCGTATGGTCTTCAACACAGTGAGGAACCTCACCCCATATAGCAAGCCCTAAATGGCCCCAAAAAGGTAAAAAAGTGAATAAATCAATGGAAACAAACCACATCCAATAACCCAAATATTTTCATAAGAAGACACGGACAAGCCAGTCACCAACATATTCCTGGGACAGGCGCAAAAATTGTGGTGGGGTTAAACTCTTTTTCTTGGATCCAAACCCTCCCCCTGTGTGTGGTGAACATGATTACTGGCATAGCACTGGTAGACTGGACAGGAAATTAAAAGTACATGTATATGTATACGTAGAATGACAACTGATTTGTGCGATGTTACATGGTTAAGGTCGTTCTATATGATTATGACAGAAAAGGTCATTTAGAATGTCACATCAATATATATGTAAATTTCAAAACAAGTATGAAATGAATTACATAATCATGGTAATTATACTGTGTTTTAACTTGTTTTCCCAAACATTGATGAAAGGATGGGACATTTGATCATAGAAAATAAATTTTACATTAGTACATGTACATGTATTGTCTGCAAGTACATGTACATGGATCAAATATACATACATGTACAGCTGTATGCATGTACTAGTACAATATAGTTAGTACATTTTACATGTACATGTACATAGAAAAAAGAAGGGAAACGGGGAATATGTCAAAGAGACAACGACCCAAAGGGGAGTAATAACAACTTAAAGCCACCATAAGATCTTCAGTGAACGGTGAGAAAACCCCACACCCAACGTAGCTTTAATTGGCAACAATACATGGTTCATGTTTATGTTTAATCATACTAAGTAACAAATAGCCTAAAAAGAAATTTACATGTACATCTTGTATGTTTATGTACTAAATTGGTTTTTCAGTTTGACCAAAGTAAAAGAGTTTACTCCTTCGTTTTGTCTTTTCCTGTCCATTCATGATCAGATCATTAGATCAAAATCTGTGGTCTTGATACATGTATTACAAGAGTAGGAATAAAACTGCATTGCCATGATTGCATGCATACATGTTTCTGATTAAAAGATTCCTCACTTAAAGTCCAAATTGTAATATAATCTTGGCATCATTTACTAGTAGTCTAGTAGGACAGAGGCATCTGCAATTACCATGTATTCAACAATATTAAGATCATTTCAAATTGTATTTTGTTGCCCTTTTCAGCGATAGGTTCTTGAAAATGTTTCCTTAATACAATGTATGTACCAAATAGGCGATACATATATTTGGTTGCCTTATATATAATGCCATTTCCAGCAGCAGGGTCTCAAAAACTTTTCCTTGATATACAAATGTACATGATATACATACGTACAATGTACATTTGTACATTTTCTTACAAAAATTCAATATAGACAAAAACCTAGAGAAAAACAAAATACTTAATATTGTCATAAATCCAGTAACGAATCAACAAGTGGCTTGGTTCCTTTTTAAAACAGTCGCTAGAACTGAGGACAGGGGGCATTTAATTTCATTTGCTTTATATGTATGTTTGTTCAAGATGTATATTGTCACTTAATCTGTTATATGCCTTTGGCCCTTAATTGGGCGTAAATTGTGCATTTTCTTTATTAAAGTATTAAAGTATTAATAATACTAGATTCTCATCCCCTGTTGCCGTGACAGTCTTGATACAAATTTACACTGTACACGTAAATACAGTAAAAATGTAGCTACAGCCTACATTCACATTGTAACTTTGAATTCAAAGATATAATTTACAAATATCCATGTCCATACAATTTGCATATTGACTTTTATTTGAATTTTAAATGCATGTTAGAAATATGACGTAAAAATAGAAGAATAGGTGTATATTGCATGAATTTACAATGCATGCATTCTTCTCATTGAAAGAATGAAATGTTTTATGTCATTTTAGAGTTTTTCAAAAATGTGTTGACTTAAAAGAACAAAGTCTCAGTGTTTTATTCCAGATAATGTTTTTTATCTTGATGTGATCTTTAAAGTAAAGACTCCTCGTTTTCCTTGTATTTATCTACAATGTAGACTGTGTTAGTATAGACCTGGGGTATGTAATAGGTAAATGTACTCTTTTTATGCCTAAAAACAATAAATTGATTATCTAGAAGTACATCAATAGAGTGATTTAGTGCTTTTCCAGAATCAATAAAAAAACATAAATTTTCTCCTAAAACACACATGACACATACGTACAGCATTGGTCATTAACTAGAAAGTAATTTGATGGGGAGTCACAGTTATTGTAGCTAGCTATATTTGTTTAAAGCCTAAACAAGAAGTTCCCTTGCAAATTGTTGTCATCTTGGTAAGGACCTTTAACTTTTTATATTATAATGACACATGAATGATGCTATACAAAATGTAGCTAATAAGCTAAAACAAGGAGTGAATCCGCGACATGGCCCTAGTTAAAAAAATTCCACTTAGATTTCAAAGATTTGGGGACTAGCTTTTTTGTTCCAAGATTTCAGGAAGGATATATGTGAATTTCATTTACATGTAGGTTTACATACAGGCTGTGGACATTTTGAATAAACTAGAGTATTGTGATTGAAACTAAAAATCAATTTCTTTTTGAAACTGAAAACACATACAATGTAAAATGAGGACAATGTTGGAATTGGGATTCCCTCCAATACATTTTAATCATTGTGCCTACAAATTTTGTCATTTATATTGGCATGTTAGAAAATAGGTGAAGTAAATTATGAAATAAAGTGTGAAAAATTTTCCGTGATGTTTTAAAAAGTCCAAAATATCATAGTTTGTTACACGTAATAATTGTCTGATAAATACTTCGACAAAGAACCATGACTCTGTGAAAATAATAACCAATCAGATCTTTTGTTTCGTATCTTTGCTATTCATAACTGTAACACAAGACGTTGAACAATTTCCCGACATAATTGTATAAATATTTAATTATATAGTCGTAAAGTCAATTAAACAGCAATATAGTCCCAATTATACCATAGTGTTGGTTTAACATTGTAATATCTAACTCTATTGATATAGTAATTATCGTACATGGCCTTCAGTGCAATCGTAAAACTTTACAATGTATAATATGGGTGTTTACATGTCCCTGGGACACCTTTAACACATTGTTTGATACAAAGTTAATCCTAAGGGTGAAATACATGTATTTGACAAGAAATATCTTAACACAATACTTTATGTTATTACGTACAGAAACGTACTAATACAAAATACAATATACAAAAAAATGTACATGTACATGTATATTCCTGATATTTATGACTTGAATATATAACAATTGTACATTGGTCATTGGCTTGTCCTTGTCTTCTTATAAAATTTTAGTTTCTTGATATTTGGGTTATTGGATGTGGTTTGTTTCCATTGATTTATTCACTTTTTACCTTTTTTGGAGCCATTTAGGGCTTGCTGTATGGTGTGAGGTTCCTCACTGTGTTGAAGACCGTACGGTGACCCCTAGATGCTTTGTTTTGGGTTGTTTTAACCTGGATATTGGATGTTGTCTCCTTGACATTTACCCCATTTCCTTTCTTTTTCATATGTATGTAGAAATTTAGAGAAGTGGGTGGGGAGAGGAGTGTGGAAGAATTACGTGTAAGGCATACATTGTATTACAGGTACATAATTTCAAAATGTGTACCATATTTTTGAACATTATGCATATGTGTGCATATATGGCGAGAGTAAGAGGGGGACACATGATCAACATATCGTAAAATCTTAGTGGCAATGATTTCCTTAATAGTACATATTTACTTTACAATGTCAATATATGTACTATGTGGGGCTGGGATTAAACTGCATGCACATTTCAGTGAATTCAAAGTAACTTTGCAAAAAATGATGTAAAATTTGAAAAAAAAACAATAGATGTTCAGGGTTTATTTGTGCAAATAAAGTTCATCTGTAACAATACTCAAGTTTGACAAAGCAACACATGTTACTTAAATGAAACGACAGCCATATGACTTGTATGAGTAGGGATTAAGTAAGTACATTTGTACATAAATGTAATCTTAATTTTCTAATTACTAATACATTGTACAGAAAGAGTGGTACCATGACAAATCACTGTGATAGACGTGTCCCACTCTGAGAGTGGATCTAAATATCTTTTTTCCTATTTGAGATCATTTCCTACTCTCTTTTGTACTAAGAATGGTGTATTATACCACTTAAAATGCAGAAAAAATAATTGAGATATCTCTTAAAGATAAAAAGTTATTCAGTATCACTCTCAGAGTGGGACATGTCTATCACGGTGATTTGTCACGGTACCACTCTTTCTGTACTGTACATTAAAAAATGTCCCCACGTTGTGATTTTCTCAAGCATTGCAATTGAAAGGGTTTTAAAGGAGAAGAAATAAGGTCTTTACTAATTAAGTACAGCTGTTTCAACTAACCATGTATCTATAAACTTTGCAAAGTTACTATATATAGCTAGCTATGTACTTACTTAATCCCTACTCATACAATTCATATGGTCCCCTCTTACTCTCTCCATACAAAATGTATATGCACACATATGCATAATGTTAAAAATATGATACACATTTTTGTCTCGCCTGCGACTTTCGTCGCTGAAGGCGAGACATAGGTATAGCAATCCGGCGGCGGCGGCGGCGTAAACTTTTTTCTAAAACCTTCATAACTTTTCAAGGGTAATACATACAAACATCATCTTTGGTCCACAGCACCACCAAGTNGACCTTATATTTGTCAATATTTTATACCGAGCGATAGCGAGGTATAAAATGAAGACAAATATAAGGTCTGACCATGTTCTAATTCGCATAGAGCCCAATTGCAATAATCTATTTCGATTCTAATATTTGTAACAAACGTTTTGGACATTCGAAGCGACTCTTAGAAGGCAATATTGGGTTTGACACTAGAATTAAAATATGTCGGAAAACTGCATGCAAGCACACATAAATGGACATAGAGAAATCTATATTCGTTATTTTATTAAAACAAGTTGCTAATAAGCTTATGAATTAATAAAAATAATCTATTGTAAAAATATAAAATACGGATATTTTTAAATCGAAGCGGGTATAAATGTGAGCTGGTTGTATTTCTGATTTATTTGACTGCTTAGTTATGTTATATTTGAAGCCAGTAAAGAAAAGAAAAGGAATAAAACTAATATTTATAATTTTATTAACGTTAAAATTAAAATTTTTATATCTAAATTGCAGAGCATGATATGCAACATGGATAAGATTTCATAACAACAACACATTCGTTGCTAGGTTACGGTTATGTCAATTTCAGTTCCGAGTCTTAAATTCCGTAACTGTTGTAAATTTCTATTATTGTCATTATTTGATGCAGCTTTTGGGTGATTCATTATTTAAAACTTTATTTACACATAAATATTGAGTAAATAAAATGTGAAACTGTACAGTACGAATGTCCATTTGTAAAAGATATACGCATGTGCTAAAAAATATTGTTGGAATTAGAACATAGCTTTGTTTCCAAAGCCAAAGAAGAGAGTCATATTAGAATACATTGTCAGCATACCAATTGAAACAGTGAGGGAATACTTCCCTTTATGAATGAACAGGTGTGTCATGAGTGCATGATAAGCCTGTCCCAACTTTGAAGCAAACTCATTACATGAAATGCTTTTTCCAACTGAAAATTTCATATGATTAAACTTTATAATAGACGCAAGACACATTTCTACTAGTATTTATCCTAACAAGACAAACAATTTTATTACATCTGAATCAATTCCAATGCTACTTATGATATTATTCTTAAAATGGTGGAACAGGCAACCAACAAAGTACCAGTCTATACATTTTTGATAAACTGTCAACATGGTCAAGTCCAAAAACTCTGATATGGAAAACTTGCTATACAAAAAAATTCAAAATCTGCTATAAAAAATGGAAAATCTGCTATCAACAATAGACGGAGCTTTCCTTCCGTCAAATCTAACAATCTTGAATAATTTCAAAATTGATTGATTGATTAATTGTTGTTTTACACCAACTTCAGCAATATTTCACCTATATTGGAATACTTTCAAGAAATATGATCAAAGCTTTCTCCAGTGGAGTACAATGTGGACAGACCGACAGACAAGGGTATACCATAATATATAGTCAAAGATAGGCATATCAAAATATAAAAACAACTATGATCAAAGAAAACTAAATTGTGCATACCGGTACTTGAACTCAAAACTGCACAAATCCCTTTCTTTTTGTAGTGGCACACTAAAAACAATTCATATTATAATTTTTTTTACATGAAAATACTAAGATTTTTTACACTAAAACTAACCTAGCTTTCTTCTTTTGGTTCTCTACAAGTATAGTATTGTCATATATCACTGCCACTACCTTTTTCTGAAGAAGACAAAACAAAACAAAATTATATTATACCGGTATTCAGTTATTTATTTTGATATAAGGGACCGACCATTTAACCTGAAGGGGGGGGTTATGGTTTTTTTTCTGGACAGAAATTTTTTTTCGCGCTTCGCGCGAAACAAATTATTTATTTTTTGCATGCGTATCAACAAAATATTTTTTTTCAAAATTAACATTATTTTTTTGGGCAGAAAGCCTCCTTCAGAAAATTTTTTTTCATCATTTTGACAGCCAAAATATTTTTTTCACATAAAATCAGATCCAAAATATTTTTTTAGAAAAAAACCATAGCCCCCCCCCCCCCCCCCCCCCCNNAAGAAAAAAAGATGATTGAACTTGGTCTTTTGCAAAAATGGACAATACATTGATGTGAGATGGGGGAAAAATTTGAAATCCCTGTTATTTGTAGGACAGCGATTAAAACATGTTTATCTCTGCAATGACTGCAAAAACTTCAAAGAAACTGATCCCCAGATCGTATCAAAAATCTTATAAGTATATTTCCAGGGTTGGTTTAAGAAAGATTTAAAACATGTAAAGATGCTGATTTCTTTGGGCTTTTTTAATAGTGTAGCAAAAGAAAGATCTTTCCATTATAGCCCAAATAAGAAAATCTTGAAATGATTTTTTGTATTGCATAAAAAGGTAAAAAGGGGTCTTTTGATAAACTTTAATGCATTTAATTGGAAATCTAGAGACAAAACCTGTGTAATTCAGCTGCAAAAAATGTTTCTTAGTCAAATGCTTTTGACCAACCATCCTATTAATACTTTCTAATGAGATTAATAGAAACAAAGTTGGACATTTAATGCTTGAATCCTGTTAATGATTCAAAGAGATTGGCAATAATATGTTCCCATCAGCATACTGTAATGACAATAGAATTATCATTTTCATAACCAATTGGAAATTAGGTAAGTAGGCAATAAAATGTCTTATTCTTGCTTAGTCAATACCTTGCTTCAGTTTTGGACACAACGTCATATTATCTGCCATTATTTACTTTGAATGTACTACTGCTTACCTATTAAATGACCCATTGTTTTTTAGTTTGCCATGTCTGAAAAAAAATCTTTAAATCTTGCATATGGCAATATTCTTTTGAAGTTCATTAAATTCTTAGGAGTCTCTATTTTTGCAATAATATCAACTACTCCTAAGAATCAAAGATCAATGTGGTCGCTTAAATTAAAACAATTACTGACTTAAAACTATATTTTCCTACAACGATTGATAGAGTTCCTAAATCAATTAAAAACAAAAGAAATATACATGCTCACCTGACAGCCCACTGACATGCAATTAGATTTGTTTGGAATTGACGCAAATATAGTTTTGATCTCTGGAGCACCGTCTTTCTTTGTAGGTAGATAACATTCCACAATATCATACTCTGAATTAGAAATAAAACATGTTCAAAGTGCATGTAAAACAAAGGTATTAATACAAAGTCATGTGTGTGTACATTACAACAAACATCTGGAAATTGATTAATTATACATGCGTTTGATTTCTATTTGAAGAACAAATTAAGACATAGTTAGAATCAGTTGATAAACTAGATAATGTGTCAATTATTCTGTCTAAAACAAATGCTCTTTCTGCGTGTCGATATAAAAATCAAAAATATTGAATTGGTAGCTAATAATGACACAAATATTGACAAACCACTGTATAGTGCATCGACACCTGAAGTAGAAATGTAAGATCAGATGCTTTTTACATGTCCCTGGCTAAATATTTTAATTTGCCATTTCCAAAAACAAAACACCAGGAATTACAATTTCTTTTTCAAATCCATCAAATCTTAATCATCAAAACATTGTAGAAATAGAATGTAAGGGTACATGTTTCTGTCTAAACTAGAGCTGTCGCCGAATGGCAGCCAGGTATACCCCCCCTCCCCACTAATTGAACCCTGAATCAATATGGCTAGTGTAAATTTAAGTGTGTGTGGACCCAATACAGTTGTGGACACAGTACAAATGTGGACACAATACAAGTATGGACAAAATGATATACCTCCCCCATTTTTTTCTGAAAATATTAAAGACATATTATCTATTTCGGACAGCAACCATATTACTTCATGCACATGTTCAGGTGGTTTACCACAACTTTGTGACATTTCATCAAAATCCAAGCAGCCGTTTAGGAGAACATGCGCTGACAAGGTTTGTCCACACCCCCCCCTTTTTCAGGAATATTCAAAGACAAATTATCTCCCCTTAAAAATTTTGGGCAGCAACCATATTACTTTATGCACATCTTCAGATGGTGTACTACAACTGTGTAACATTTCATCAAAATCCAAGCAGCCATTTAGGAGAACACGTGCTGACAAGGTTAGCCTCCCCCCCTTTTCCACAAAATATTCAAAGACGAATTATCTCCCCTTAAAAATTTCCGGCAGCAACCATATTACTTAATGCACATCTTCAGATGGTGTACTACAACTGTGTACATTTCATCAAAATCCAAGCAGCCGTTTAGGAGAACATGCGCTGACAAGGTACATGGACGGACAGAGTGATTCCTATATACCCCCCAAAACTTTGTTTGCGGGGGGTATAATTATCTACACATCTACACACTTAAAATGAGAAATGCAGAAAGCACAATTATTTTTGGAACTATTCCAGACATTATAGAATGGATGGCATCTATGTAATTTCTCCAGGTGTATTTAGATTGTTTAATGGTAAGCGAAATCTTAAAAATTTCTAATTTTGACTTGTCAAACCTACCAGACATGCCTAGCAGTCTTTTTGCTAAAAATAGTAAGGGATCTTGAAAAATAGCAATATTAGTGAAAAATCAGTTTACAGTACAATATATCACTTATATTATAAACATTTTCTATAAATATATATTTATTGTCTGCTCATCTTTTAGACATTTTCTACCATCAGAAATGCCAGTATTAGGCCAAAAATAAAATATTGTTTGTTTCCCCTCCCGTGACCGACCCGCTAAAATTGCAGCTACCCAAAAAAAAATTTTATCGGCCACTGCTGTTCAATTTTTTTTTTTCTTTTTAGTCTTTAGTCAAAGAGTTTGTTATGTAAAACAGGCATTATCATATATATTTGAAGATTTCAGTAAATTTTTTTTTTAAGAAAAAATAATATAATTTTCCTACCTACCTACCCATAACCTGAACAACCCAGTCGGGGAGGGGAAACAAAAATATTTTTAATGTTGGCCTTAATATCATAATGGACATGTTTTCCAGAAAAAACAACAATTTCTTAAATCATAAGGATTTTGATATCAATAATAAGGGCGTTACAAGGCACTAAAATTCTACAGCAGTACACCAAAATTGCAAGTGTAGGCAAGTTTGGAAAAGGACAACAGCTATTTACTTAGTGCTTCTTAATTCAGTAAATACAACAAAATACATGTATCTTAATAAAATCCATGTCCCATAAAAAAAAAAAGGTGAAAGAAAATACAACATGAAGGAACAATGCTTTTATTAAAGTTTTGCAATCTGATCTTACAGTAAGGCCTTCAATTAACACTGGAAGGTAAAATTACACCTAACACAGGCTTAAACTGAATTCTTTAACAAAACTACTGTATTCTACCTTATAAGCGCCCCCCTCACTATATTTCAAAGTCAAAATGCACAAGCCCACCCATCTCTCAAAATTCCCTAACTGCCAAAATTTATGTACATGTAGGTTTATTTGCTGTTGTACCTGTTTTGAGTAGGTATATTATTGCCGTAATTTTAAGGAACATAATGTTTACATACCTCCCACGACTCCTGTGTAATGATATCTATTTATTTATGCCGAATTCGTGTGATTTATAACTATTACTATTACTATAACTATTACTTGTTTCACCATGATTTCAAAAACCAGAAGTTGAAGATGCATTATAGAACTTAATAACAATGACTGTAGCAGACATGCATAAATTCCTGTTTTCCCAATTCAATTAAGCATCCCCGTTTTTTAATTTTCTATGCGCCCTGGGTGCTTATTGGGTCGAATATGGTATATTTTTTTCATATTTACCTTGTCTAGATATTTGTCTTTTCAGCACCAATGTTGTGTGTTCATGCCGACATAATACATCTATGTGGTATAATGGATGACGAAATTGGTATACCTTCAAAATAAACATTAGTTCTTAATTATATGTAGTTTATGATAAGAGTTCAAAAACCTGTTTGTCATGCAAGAATTTCACTACACACTGTTTTTGTGTTGTATATGTAGTGTTCGTGTGTTTTGTGGTCATGTGATGTCTTTGGTCTTCCGTCTTATGGTGTTCTTGCTTTTGCCTTATCTCTGGACTTTGATTTATGTAATCTTGTGCTTTGTTCCTTCAGTATTCTACTGTCATTGTCTTATTAAGCTTTTCCAAAAATTTCAGAATAAAGTAAGAGATCCACTTGGCCCCCATATCGCTATAAGTTTTTTGTTGAATTGGAATGAAATGAGCGGTCTTTGTAGAGAACCTCCCCTTCATCATTCAAGTACAGTAAAGTTAAATTTGCTTCAACAGTTTCAAAGGAAATGATATTAATCATTTTTTTCTCTAGGGTTCAATGTTCAATTGAGTTCCATGCTAGTCTTTAACTAGTGGCCATGTTTTTTGTCAGATCAAAGCCAATGAGCAGTTATTGTGAAGAACCTACTGTACAATATTCCTGTGAGTTTGGCTAAATTTGCTTCATGGATTTTGGCAAATCATTGTAAAGACCTTCTCTATATCATTCTAGTACCATTTAGTTTAATTTGCTTGAATAGTTTCAGAGCAGATGTTGAAAATGATGTTTTCCAATAGGGTTCTATGTTACAGCACACTGTAACCCATGCAGAATTTTAGGGGTAGTGGGCTACTGAGTCCCTGGGTAGGTTCATCCCTGCAATAGGGGAAATGTTAAATGATTTTCTTTGCTGACAGGCATGGTTTGTTGAATCAGATCTAATTAGCAATTTTCAGTGGACTTTGCCCACATCATTCCTGTGCAGTTTAAATATATTTGCTTCAATAGTTTCAGAGCAAATGATAAAAATGATGTTTTTCCAACAGGGTCTTATGATAAACTAAGTTTCTCTCTAGCGCCATATTTTTTGTGAGATCTGAATGAAATGAGCAGTCTTTGAAGGAGATGTTCCATGCATCATTTTGCAAAGTTTGGTTGAACATCCTTCAGAGTACAAGATGAAAATACTGAAGGTAAACTTCAGCTTACAATTAAACTGAGGTCAAGGTTATAAGATAGATGTCAGTTGGCATGTTATGATGTACTCATGTGGTCAAAAAGATGTAATATGGTAAGTCTTTCCATTACAGTTAAAATGTGAAACCATGCCATTAATATCACTCAACTATAAAATACGGGACTTCAGTGTCATGTTCAAACCGGAATACATTTCTCATTCTATACAAAATAATCAATACATCAATACATTTAGAGGGAATCACTAATAATGAACACAGTTGAGCTAAGGGTGGTTTATATTTAATCTGTTGTAGCGCTTCAGGTTAATTGTTTTCGTCAATTAAAATTTAGTTAAAGACTTGTCATCTAGCTGGAACAATTATAAGCATACACTTCAATTTCATATATATTTTGTTTTTTAAAATGGTAAATATCTATTTCAATAGATCAAGAATCCAGTCACTCCCTCTCATTGGTATTTGAGGAGATCGTTTCCGCCTTCAATTACATGAGAGTTCCTATCTCGAAATTCCTGTATTAAGACAATCTAATGACAAGAGGTTGATCATCATGTGCACACCAAATTCTTTTATCAAGACAAGCAAAACTGAAGTAAAAATCACATAATAACTTTGTGACTTTTGTAGTACAAACATAGAATAAGCAACTTTGACATAACAAAGAATATAACTATTATGTGATATTAACGCCACATTTTTCACAGAATCCATTCAGTAAATGTTTTTTTTTCCATTAAATTGTATATAATGACAAATATTCTGTACTTTAGGTTTTAGAATCAATAATTTGCCCTCGGAAAAATAGGAGGGATATTTATTAGGGAGGGAGCATCTATTAGGCATAATACAGTATGTCACAATGAGAGTGAAATTACAATATGACAACTTCCATACAAGACCACATAAAAAGTTCACTTTTGACTTGAAAAATTAAGTCGTTATTTCTGTTTATTTTTGTCGCTAATTAGGTTCAGTAGGATCATATATACTATTTGGAATGATTTTTTTAACAGGGGCATATATAGAATTACGATTTTTTTGTCTTTTAAAAATGTTGCTAATGTCACCTACTTTTTGACGGACATTTGACGGACAATGTGACATTAGGAACAAGAAAAATAGCATATCTTGCTTAATTCCTGAAATGTTAGAATACAAAATTGATTTAATGTTCTTTAATTGACATTGATTATTTCTAAAATTAACAAAGTCATTCGTTTTGAATAAAATTAAAGTAATTATTGCAGAAAACATTGTGTCTAACGTCACCCTTTGACGGAACATTTTGTGTCTAATGTCACCATTTGACGGAATGTATCGTGTCTAATAACACCTTTTGACGAAACATATTGTGTCTAATGTCACACACTGACGGAACACATCGCGAAAGGTTAATTTAAAGTTCTGTTATTAACTGTAATTATTTCTCAGGTCAAGCAAGTCATCTATTATAGAGAATTTTAACAGTATTATTTCAGAAAACATTGTATCTGAATAGATCACACTTGAAAATAACATTGTGTCTAATGTCACCAGCTGACGGATCATATAGTGTCTAATGTCATCTATTGACGGAAATAGTTGTGTCAAATGTAACCAATGTTGTGCTGGCTGTGCCAAATGTGCTCAACAGCAGCATGAAAATAAAATGCATGGGTGTTCCACAGATCACATGTGTCGCCTGCACTATAAATATTAAAGAATTCTGGTGTTTGAAATAGAATTACGAAGTCCATGTTGCACATCTACATACATTATATACTGAAGCGTGCATTCCTCATAGTTTGATAGAAAAATACAGAGCAGTACCAGAGTTGAGGATAGGAAGGCATACTATAAGACTCGATAACCTACAGAGCAAGTTCAATGATCATTTGGAATTCTTGAATCAAATGAAAAGAAAGGAAAACGAAATACATGATGCACATCTGCAATAAACATTAAAACATTCCTGCAAATTTGGTTGAACAATATTAAGTTGTTTAGGGAGTTGTGAAAATAGAGACATATCCTAAACTCAAATAAACTAAAATGACAAAAGTCAAAAAATGTGTAGAATCTGAAAAAAGGTAAAAAATACAAAGCAGTTGATCAGGAGTTGTTGATAATGGAGACGTACCCTCAAGACTCCAATAAGCTAAGGGTCACCTGACTGTACCATCGAGGCTTAGGGCTAGAAAATGGCATTAATCCATTGATGCTGTACAAATTTTTTATAATGTTGTTGCTAACTCTGATGGGTGCAATATGTGGAGCAGATCATACTTGCCTTCACGGCTTATCTGATGATTCTCCTGATATTTGATGGTTTCCCTCTTGGTTGGGCATTTAAATGCTATTTCTGTATTCATATAATACAACGTATGTGTTATCCATATATTGCCAGGCCATTTGGATTGTTTCTTCTGATTTATGACATTCTTTTTTTCAAATACTCTGACAGTAGTACCTGAAAAATATTTGGCACCTACTGTTTTCTCCATTAGAATTGAATGAGGGGGAGGAGTGACACAGCTTGTCTGTTCTCCCATTTCCCACATTTTTTTTCACATTTCCTACCTTTTTTGGGCCTCATTCCCCAATTCGAAAACCTTTTCTCGTTTTCCCATCTCCCACTTGTTGATTTTCCCCCAATTTTCCTAATTTTCCGTCATTTTTCCCAGTTCCCTTATTTTTACTCATTTCCCTAAGGCGTGGCACCCCTCTTTAAAAACTAGTTTTCACATTCGAGTTGGAAGTAATGGACTGTTTTTCGTTACTTTTACCTGTCTAAAATTCCATAAAAAACAATAATTCTTGTTACATTTTTTCAGAAGTAGTTTCTTTATAAATGCAACTTCCCCAACAATAAGTCCCTAAAATGTCACGATTGATACATGAAGTCCGTCGACTTGTGAAGATAGAAACACAAAAACCCCGAAAACGTATCAAACATGGTTACAAATGGTAAAAAGCGTGACCAATTGGCATAAATTGACATCCCTGACATCAAAATCCAGTTTGATTGTATAAAAGTTGATAAAAACAATAAAACCGCCGACTCGTGTTTCAATCTTTTTTTATGCGAACGTTCCTGATCCGCGAAAATGTTTGACAGACAGCATTTGAATCATTTTTTCACCGTTCTACCTAGTCTGCTGACAAGCCCGCCATATTGAAGTAATAAAGCGCATCTTCGACTTGGAATATTTTTCGCTAAAAGGCTTTAATCGGCACGAAATAATAAAAACATTGACGGGCGGATGTGTATAACGTCACAGGGACATTTTGACGGAATTGACGTTCTCAACATTTCAACGACGATGTTTGGCAGTTTTGTTGGAAAAAATTACTGTGTGTCATACGAATTAGATATTTTACATATTACATTTTTGAAGGATATTATTCAAATTTGATTTGAAATAACAATATGGCTCCAACACAAGGTGATCCAAACGTGACAAAATCTGACGGACAGAATTTTGCATTCGCACCATTACCTGTTTTTTAATCTTTTCAATTTATTCCTGCTGTCCACAAAGTTATTTTGCTGTGTTTACATAAGCCTTTGACCTACTAAAACACAGTATACCTTGACAGGGTACAATCAATTTATAACTTGTGTTTTATTCACTGCTGAATTAAGGGTGTATTTGTAGAAGTGAGTTGTGTCCGTCAAAAATTCCGTCAATTTTGACAAACACTTTTATTTTTTGCTTTAATAATTGGTTTTAATCATTAAGGAAACATTCTATGTGATTTTTATGATATAAATTCACAACATAATCTAAAATCCATATGGTTTTATTCTTTATTTCTATAAGAAATTCAAGGGTAAAAAAATTGACGGACAAAGTCACATTAGCAACATACATTCATGGAAGTTGTCATATACATGTTGAGAAACATGAAAACAAAGTCAAGGTTTTTTGAAACTTGTGAAACTTATAACATAAGTGGATAAAACATATGAGTGTAAGTTTCAAATTTATTACGACTTCAGAAAGCTAATACCACTGCTGCCATAACTGTCTCACCCTCTAACTATCATTACAGTGAAGACAAATCAAAGCATGGAATGCTGTTAAGGCAGGTTCCTGGGTATTCCAGAAGTTCTGTAATTATTACTGTTTTGCTGAAATCTTGACATTTAATTTTTTCAAGAATTAAAATCCGAAATTTTCCTTCCCGTTTTAGGTTGTCTTTTCAGTTTTTATATGGGTTGTTGGCAATTTATTTAAAACTCTATTTATTTACATTTCATTGTCTTGCTCCTCTTTGTTGGTATACGTACATGTAAGTATTCCAAAGTACAAGCCCGAGTACAAGTGTAACACTCGGTGGCTTAATTAATGTTGATATTTCAAATTTTGTCACTTCCTCTGTCAAGTCATCTATTTAAGTTTCATTATTTTTGCATATGATAAAAATAACTCAATATTCTATTCTATTTAAATATATCCCTCCAATTTCTGGAGAACCATTCACATGAATGTAGACTGAGTGCTACTAAGCTGTAAGCAACTGAGTGCAATATATGTACAGGTGCTATCCAACGTTGGTGGCTCAATACTAAGAAGAATCCATTAATTAATCTTCCACCATTGGATTATAAAAATTTTTGTTGACTAAGCGGCATCCCACCACCACAATATACATCTTCCGCTACTTGCAATAATAAATTTCTGTATAACAGTCAACTGCAACGTACATGCTAAATCTAACATCAATAACTTATCAAAATGTACATATTCAGTACTGTCCACTGGAGTACACAATCCACAGTCAATTTTAATAATAATTATTACACTGTCACAGAGTTCAGTTCATCTCAAATCAATATTCATCCTATCTATCCTACTTAATATCATTATATCTAAAATCTAAAAAGCGTTCCCTGAACATAATATCATAATTATCCATAACAATTCAACTTTAAAAATAACTACATTAATTTAAAATCTAAAAACATTTTTTTATACCAAAAATCTTAACCAGGTCCTTATCATCAGTGTACTGCACCCCCAACATATCACAAACCACGAAGTCACTGTAAATTTACTATCTACATATGGGCATTTCGACAACTTATGTCTCATCAGTGCAAGCTACTGAGAATGGTAGGTTGTGCTCAGCTACAAATAACAAAACACCGAAGTTACTGTGAATAATGTAAACAGAATTTCAGCATTTTGAGTCCGAAGTCGAGCACTACGTTTGTGTCCCTCTGTTTCTCTATGGCGAACAACGTCATTTCATCCTCCGTGCACTAAGGCAAAGGTTATGCCACACAACCGAAACACTGCGTGTATATATTTATCACTCTTGCTCAAAAAGTCCATCTCTTTTTATCCATTTATTTTGGAATTTTGAATTGTATCTACCCTTTTCGCGGAGGCGACGCCATTTTGTCGTTAATACACAGCTGATTCGTGTTCTCGCGTAATCTCGTTAGGCGGAATGTGAATGAAACAGCCTTTGTTTACCTTGCAGGGTGTGATTGGAACAGCCAATATTTACTTGCGGTGTAACGGAAAAATATTTTTGAGAGAAACAATTTTAATATCGGGAGCTTTCAGAGGCATATCGGTAGACGTGAGACTGGCTGCCGAAACCGGTAGCCTCATGGTGAGACCGGGAGGGTTAACAACTCTGGTTACAACAGCGAAACTAGAAGTTACTATGTATCCATTCATAAAAACTGCGCGCCACAGGAAATTTTTATGAATGAACCGAATCGTGAATTTCGAATGTCAGTTTAAGTGCTCTGAGATTAAAAAAGCAAGTATCTCTTAAAAGATATTAAATAAATACAATAAACACATAAAACGATGTAGTTGATCATGAAATGGACACTGTATCGCCACATGAATGGATTATTTTTTGTGCCTTCGTATGAATAACTGGTAAGCCGTACNCGTTTTTAACGATAGTCTGGATCATTCCGATTCTTTTCATACAAAGTAGTCTCCTTATTGTAAGAGTCTGGTTGAAACAGACTTTTTTCAAGATGGCTTTACCCGACAGCTAGAAGGCAGAGAACCTGCCTTAAAAATGAAGAGTATTGTTAAACAGTATGCATACCTTTAGTAATATACCATCTGAGTAGTCCCACTGTATAATTGTCTGATCTGTAGAACATGATAAAATCTGCAAATCAAAATTCACCATTATGTTTTAATTTTTAAGATGTCCTTTTTTATATCAGAAAGTAAAAGAGTCTGATTTTGATAATGTATGTTTTAAATCAGAAAGCAAACTTTTAAATCTTAAGTTTCATTTGAAGTATAACATATAACATCTACTGGAGAATTTCACAACATTAAGTTTGACGTAACCATGCACATAACTTGTAATAGGACAGTATCTGATAAAGGGACAGAGCATTTGTAAGTTACTAGTTTATTCAAAACAGATTTTATCTTATATATCAGACATTCATTTTCTTTGTACATTTGTTATGCAATGTCTATTTGAGAAATTAACTATATACACAAATGCTTATCCATCTAAGGACTACTGTGCCCAAATTTGGTCCCAAGTGGTCCAGCAGTTTCAGCATAGATGAGATGTTGGAGAAAGTGTTCACATAACATAAAGTCAAATGTTTACCCCTGGCAATCAAGTGACCAAGTAAGGTTAAAATTGGCAGAGTTGTTTTAGAGTAGAAATTCTGTAAAGCAGTTTTCCTATAGGGTAAATTGTTATACTGTCACCTTTTATGAAATGCATCAATCTGACAGACGAAACCAATAATAAGGCAATAGGACTGGTAAATAATTGTAAAGTGTTGGTCCCTTAATTATACAAGTCTGACAATGCTCTAATACCAAGAACAATAACATGGTAGAAAATGGCATGCGTTGGGGCAAAAACTCAAAATCAAAACTCCAAATTCTAAAATTAACATCACTTTACAATTTTTTCCATATTGTGGTTTTTGGAAGTGTAGTTTCAGCTCACCAAATTTTCAACGAATTTTCCACCAATTCCGAATGTTTTTCTTTAAGACTGCACTATATTCCTTGCTGACAACCAGCTTGATTAGAGTGAGAGAAACTATTTTTAAGACTATTGTGACTAAGTTTGATTCCAATTGCCAAACTTGTTTCAAAGGAGATCTTTGTAAGTATTTCCAAAATGTTTAACCATTTCAAATTTGTTTTGATTTCATGCTTCTTACTAAAGTGATCCAAAAACCTACAGTTTGAAAGGTGGAACAACATAAAGATGAAAATCTAATAACATGAGACAGGTTTAAATAAGGTTTACCTGTAGTTTATTGTTTGGATTTATAACAATGCCCGTCACAGTATCAGTATGACCCTCTAAGTTTCTCATGCATTCTCCACTCTCTACACTATATACTTTAATAGTAGATTCTGAGCAACAAAACAAACATCTGCAAAAAAAACTTACAAATTCAATTTAACTCTATTTTCCAATAATAACAATATTATTCAACCTGTTCAACAACTTTGAATACATGAAATGAACTCACATATCAAATATGAACACACTAACACTAATTGTCTACCTTCTAGAAGCAAATTTTCTGTTCTAAAAAATTGCCCTCAGGGCACGGTCAAAATGTCATAAGGAACTAAAAAGGCCTAAAAAAAATTGTGCGTTTCCGGTAACCCGACTGATCCTATTTTATACCCCCCCGACCCTAATTTTTTTATTCTCTCTTCACAAAAAAAAAAGTTACATCAACCCACTGACATTGAGCGACCCTGTTTTTGTTTACAGGTTTCCATGATATGCCGCTATTAGAACTATTTAAACAGATAATTCTTTCGAGAAGCTAAAAACTGTTCAAAACTGTCCTTCAAATGTACTTTGGAGGTTAAAATCCATGAAAATCACAGAAGCTTAGGGCTGTTCCAGAGAAAATGACATGGGGGGTTTGAAGGCACTTTTTATTGACCCCCACCACCCATAGAATTCTTCCCCATATGTACAATACAAAAGGATGAAGAAAACACAACCACCCACAGAAATTTATATGAAGTGCCTTCAAAGGGTCCCAGACCAACTTTTCTGGAACAGCCCTTACTTCAAAACAATGTGATAGGCGCCACTTTGGGTTTATAAAAGTAATTGCGGATCGGACTCGGAAAAATCACATTAATTTTCTGGATCAGGTTGGCGATGTATGTACCAAATAAAAAAAATTTTAAATTAAAAAAAATTTCAGACCTATCGACCCTAATTTTTTTAGAATGTTACCGGAAACACAGAATTTCTTTTTTAGGATTAATTGTGACAATCCTGAACTTATGAAATGCAAGCAAGGGGTAAAACATTGCCATAGAATGCTAACTGTGGTAAAAACATTATAAGTGTATGGTATAGTTAATTATTTCTTGAACAAAAAAAACAAATACCTATAGTTTTTTCATGGTAACTATTTTATAACTCCATCGGGAGAAATTAGCCAGGAAATAGGTGCAATACATGTATGTCCTCCGTCAACAGTCAAGTACCTAACCTGTATGAGTTATAACAGAATAATAACATGCATGTGTTATTACAGATGTTGTTTTGAGTTATCTGCTCTTTATTCCTAATTCTGTAATAACATATGTATGTAGCAACCTAAAATATATTACCCTTTTTTGGTCACTTGGGAATTGCTTAGACCTTTGCACAGAAACTAATTATTTAGCCTGGATAAATCAGTTTTCAATTAAGTTAAAACATTTTTGATGAACCATGGTTAATCAATGAGAACAGGCTCTAAAATGATATAAACAATGCTTAGTTATTACAGGCATATGACTTCAATATTTATTAGTTTATTAGACACTTGGGAATAACTAAGAGACTTGCGCAGAACCTATTGATATGCTTTGATTTTCATACATTACTATAAATAAAAATGTAATTTGATAAGGCATTATTCTGGTCTGAGGAAAACACTTTTAAGTGATGCAGAGTAGCTGTAATAACACCCTTCTATTATTACAGGCATACTTTTCCTGTAATAACATACTGTATGGCTCACATGGAAAACGCAAAATCCTTGTTGTCATCACGGACAAATTTTGCCAAACGTGGAATTCCACCACGATCTTGAACGTGGACAACTGAATTGAGAACGTGGACAAAATATTTACCTGTGTGGACCCCTCGTGACATCGTGTTGAACGCGGAATCATCGCGGGTCAACATTTAGAAATTATTGAAAATATAACTACAGTACAGAAAGAGACGTACCATAACAAATCACTTGAAAAGACATAGATTTTAATCCTTTAGACATAAAATTACAGACATACTATCACTGTGATAGACCTAAAAAGCCATAAAACAGAGTGGGGAGGATTAAATTTTATTACCTATTTTACCTGTAATTCCTTTGAAGTCTACCTACTTAATTAGATTTTTACCTGTACAACAGGAAATTTCCCTACAAAACTTGGGTTTCATTGCCCCAATAAAAAAATTTCAAGGTAAAAATTAATCCCCATCACTTTCCTAGACATCCCCACTATCACAGTGATTAGTTATGGTATGTCTCTCTCTGTACTGTAGGAAGGAATGAGCTTAATGTCAACAAATGATCATTTTTTCTCCAAATTATTATAATCAGAAAGTTTGGCAAGTTGAAGTTAAAATAGAATTTTCTTTGCAACAAGTTTTCCCATGGGATCATCACAGTTATTTTTGAATTACGATAATTGCAAGCCTCAAATACTTTGGTTGTTTCATTGCCGCGAAAAAAGCCATGTATTTTCTGTCAAATTAATGTTCTTTCAAATATTTTCAAGCCGAAATTTGCACGGATGGAAAATAAAATAAAATATTCAATGTCAACAGCAAGAATCCCTCGGCGTCTTATAGTAGCGTAATTGTCACTTGTCAGGTCTCGGCTTTATAACTTTTAGCAAAATATTCTATCAAAAATCGTTTTCTATCAAATCTTTATCATAAATAGCTTAAAATTTGAAATAAAGCCTGGAAATAGCACTTAAAGCAGGAGTGCTTTCGGAAGCCATTAGATTATATACATAATAGATACGCATAGGTAATTTTCTAAAAATAGAACTAAAAACCGACCAATGAAAAAAATCAATATCTCAGGTGATATGAATACACATTAGGTAGAGACGCTCAATCAACAATTGAAGCATGCTTTTGATAACAAATACACATCTAGGAATGTTGAATGTTTTATTTATTTATTTATTTATTTACATGCATTTGGATTATGTTCATGAACTACGATACGATTGGGACAAATAATGAAATAATTATAGTCCAAGGATACGATTGTAGAAAGATGTAAATATTCCTCGCTTTGCATGTTTGCGACAAAATCAAACATATGTTCAGTAAAAATTAATTTCTCTGTGTGGCCGCGATGGTTCCACGAGGATTCCGTTTTCAAAAAT
>MJUU01045066.1:39165-67831 GCA_002080025.1 Modiolus philippinarum
ATGCTTAAGTTTTTCGTGTTGTCTTGTATATCATATTGTAACATTTTAGTTTTGTCTTCGTGAGTTATGTTTGTGCTACCGATTTGTCCTTGTGATTGTTTTCATTCTATAGAGGTTTACTAAAAGCTTTTCAAAATTTCACCATGATACTGTTTGAGGGTTAGAGAAGAAACATGTATCATGGATCACATTGATTTTTGTCTAAGGGTTAGAAAATGACATTAACCAATCCGCTACCAAACAGACCTTTCAAATCACTTTATGCCTTACTGATAGTGTGACGGGTATCGCTAGCGGGACAGGACATGCTTACCCTTCCGGAGCACCTGATGTCACTCCCGGTTTTCATGGGAGTTCACACTATGAGTGCCTTAGTTCTTAATGTTATCTTTTTATTTCCGTGCATTGTAGCTGTCTCACGTCCTTGTTTTGTCTTTGTTTTTATCTGTTACCGTTTTTGCCATGTCTTTGGACTTCGATTTTTGTAGTCATTGCTTCCCTTGTTCCTTCGGTATTCTACTGCCGTTGTTCCATTCTTCATTAATTTTAAAAATACATGTAAATAGTAAAGGGGAGATAAGACATAAATAAATGCGCCGTATTCAAACCACTGATTCTAATATGGCGTTTTTGGTCCATATACTGTTTCATGCACTCTGGTGTGCTGAGTACAACAAATATTTCACGGGTCAAACACGAATCAATACTTATACTTTGACATAGACATACAAATGTACCTTGGTAAGGTCGAGCGTCTTCAGATTTCGGACGGACAGTTTCTACCCCCATGAATGCAGTATATGCATCCATCACTATTTGTTGCTTCATCTGGTACTCTCTTTGAACCTCGTCTGTACATTTGGACGAAATTAGTCTTTTGAAATTTTCCATGGCTTTCTTCAAAGTCGGAGAAGAAGAAAATTTATGCTCAACGCAGAAATCACAAACACTTGTGTCGTCCTCCATCACGAACGCCAATCCGATCAGAAAATAATTCGGTGAACTTTTATGTACTCATTTTAAAGGGGGCAGGAGGGGTCTGATCCCGGTATCCCGACTTTATTTTTTCTAAATCCCGAAATCCCGAACTACAAAGAAACTAAAGACTGATGAAATCCCGATTCCCGGTGAATAAATTTCCCGAAATCCCGGGCTTAAATCATAAAAATCCCGAAATCCCGGGCTTAAAAACATCCAATCCCGACATCCCGAAAAAGGTCCTGCCCTCCTCATTTTACAGTATGGGGTAAAGAGTTGATATGCCTTCGAGGCAGAATTATAATCTTTTATTTGAATTTCAATATAAATGATAAATATATTTGGTTTAATCTTAAAACACTTATGGTTTATCATTATTATTATTATTTAAATTCTCAACAGTTCTCTCAGATATGAAATTTTTATTATTCTGTGTAACAATAAGATGTGTAACAATAATTATAATATTATTGTTACACACGGAATATATCGGTCTCGTATCCGACAATGTACTCCGATTATTAATTTTTTGTGTAACAATAATTTTCCGTTATTGTTACATATCTGTGTAACCGTATCCAGTGCCTTTCAACAATGATGTAAGAAAAATCATTAACAAAATTGCTCATTTCGTCCCGGGCAAAATAAGACACACAGGACACATTTTCGCATTGGACACCAACGAAAAAAAATATTGATAAACCCCTCTGAACCTACCGAAGCAAACGGAACTACAGTTTCAGAAATGCGTAGAAGCCTTCGGTAAGGTGATCGAAACAGTATATCAGCTTCTTTTTGACCTTACAACTTTAACAAGTTTTATAGCATTTGATATCACAAATTATGAAATCTGATAATAAGTTCATAATTTTATCATAAAAATTAGAAATCGATTAAAGCCTTCTGATCTACACAATCCATATAAATATTAAAAGAAAAGTAATTACCGTTTTCATTTTCACTCTACAAACTTTAGTGCACAATGTGAACATTTAAAAAAATGCAAAGCATACGTTTGATGGAAGCCTAAAGTATAAACATAAAAGAAACTAGAGGCTCACATGAGCCTGTATCGCTCACCTGGTGACTAGTTTTATTAATTGCCAAGAGACCATCCATTACTATCCATATCATACATCAATTCACCAGATGTTACAGTTTCTGAGAGGATATTCAAACATAAACATTGTTGCCAGCTTGGATGAAGTACAAGCTTAAGTAACAAGCTTTGAAGGAAACCACCCAAGGACTATTGTGACTAAGTTTGGTTCCCATTGGCTCAGTAGTTTTAGAGAAGAAGATCTTTGAATGCATTTCCCATAGGGTCACTATGTTAAACTATGTTTCCCCCTGTTAGCCATCTTGGATGAGGTACGAACATAAAAATCGTAAACTTTGAAGGGACCACAAATGGACCATTGTGACCAAGTTTGGTTCCAAATGGCTCCGTAGTTTCACAGCGGAAGATCTTTGAATGCATTTCACAAAGGGTCCTTATGTTAAACTATGTTCCTCCCTGGAGGCCATCTTGGATGAGGTACCATCACAAAAATCACAAACTTTGAAGTGGATCACCAATGGACTATTGTCACTAAGTTAAGTTCCAGTTGGCTCATTAGTTATGAGGAAAAGATCTTCGGATACATTTCCCATAGGGTCCCTATGTTAAACTTTGTTCCCACTGGCGGCCATCTTGGATGAGGTGCAAACCTGCTGGACATGTGTAGAAATTGTAGTCCATGATAAGGTTAACACTTTTGCAATTCAAACTTAACCTCTATTTCAAATAGTGTTTGAATTAAAGTAAAAACGTATAAAAATTCATAGAAAAAGGGGCTATAACTCCTACATGGGTCGTCAGATTTTCTTAAAAATTGCAGGATATGTAGATCTTATTATACTGACAGTTTTTGTGTTTTAACTTAACCTGTACCTTCTATCATTTTCAATTTACAAGACGAAAACTAAAAAAAACGAAAATTTTGCGGAAAAGGGGCAATTATCGGATATTCTTCAAAATTGCAGGGTGGGTAGAGCTCATCATGCTGATCCTTTTTATCCCCATGTCAGATTTTTTATATCTGTAACGGTTTTCGAGTTATTTGCAAAAACAGCAATTTTAGTAACAGCAGCCATGTTGTTTGGTTCAAGGACATAAAATCACAAACTTGAAAGTGCTTACCAAGGTGATGATTCAGGCTAAGTTTGGTTAGTATTGGGCCAGTAGTTTCAGAGGAGAAGATCTTTGAATAAAAGTTAAAGAACGGACTGACGACGGACACCGAGTGGTGGCAAAAGCTCACATGGCCTTTGCTCAGTTGAGCTAAAAACAACTAACAACCAAAAAAGGGTTACGTTAAGTTAAAAAGCTAAAGATATGAAAACATTTCGAAAATTTGGCAAGATATCAATATGGTTGCATGCAATGAATATTGTGGAACCGGAATATGCGTGTTTTTTTAAACTATTTATAAAAATGGCCACTGTAAAACAAAAAGGTAAATTTGTAGACCTTCTACTGTTGAGAGTGTTACACTAACGTTTCAAGTATACATGAGCATTTCTGCTATTTTCGCTGAACTACCTTCCAAAGAGGCCAAACTTATCGTCTACTTCCATGCAACTGGTCATCATTTCAATACAGACCATTACGATGACATGTATTTATGTTAATCTTCGACAGATACGTGTTTCTATTAATCTCTGACATATATGTGTTTACGTTAATCTCTGACAGATATGTGTTTGATGTTAATCTCTGACAGATATGTGTTTCTGTTACTTGCTAACAGATATGTGTTTATGTTAATCTCTGAGAGATATGTGTCAATGTGAATCTCTAACAGATGTGTTTGTGCATCTTTTTGTCAATCCAGAGTTTAAAGTCTGACTGATACACACCTTACAATGTGATGTGTGGAACAAGACCATACCTGCTTTTATTCTCTTTCATGCGGGTTCACACTGATACTTCGTTTGTTACTACTATTTGTGTTCAATGGCTTTGATTGTTTTGCCCTTCATTTTGACCCTGTATTGTAATATTTGCATCGCCATATTTGGAGGGATGATATTCTTTGGGTTGATTCTCAAATCGTTTGAAAAGATCTTCGGGTACATTTCCCATAGGGTCCCTATGTTAAACTTTGTTCCCACTGGCGGCCATCTTGGATGAGGTGCAAACCTGCTGGACATGTGTAGAAATTGTAGTCCATGATAAGGTTAACACTTTTGCAATTCAAACTTAACCTCTATTTCAAATAGTATTTGAATTAAAGTAAAAACGTATAAAAATTCATAGAAAAAGGGACTATAACTCCTATTTGGGTCGTCAGATTTTCTTAAAAATTGCAGGATATGTAGATCTTATTTTGTGTTTTTAACTTAACCTGTATCTTCTATTATTTTCAATTTACAAGACGAAAAGTAAAAAAGAAAACGAAAATTTTGCGGAAAAGGAGCAATTATCGGATATTCATCAAAATTGCAGGGTGGGTAGATCTCATCATGCTGATCCTTTTTATCCCCATGTCAGATTTTTTTTTATATCTGTAACGGTTCTCGAGTTATTTGCAAAAAAAACAGCAATTTACAAATATGTTCTATTTTTAGTAACAGCGGCCATGTTGTTTGGTCTACGGACATAAAATCACAAACTTGAAAGTGCTTACCAAGGTGATGATTCAGGCTAAGTTTGGTTAGTATTGGCCCAGTAGTTTCAGAGGAGAAGATATTTGAATAAAAGTTAACGAACGGACTGACGACGGACACCGAGTGGTGGCAAAAGCTCACATGGCCTTTGCCTAGTTGAGCTAAAAACAACTAACAACCAAAAAAGGGTTACGTTAAGTTAAAAAGCTAAAGATATGAAAACATTTCGAAAATTTGGCAAAATATCAATATGGTTACATGCAATGAATATTGTGGAACCGAAATATGCGTGTTTTTTTAACTATTTATAAAAATGGCCACTGTAAAACAAAAAGGTAAATTTGTAGACCTTCTACTGTTGAGAGTGTTACACTAACGTTTCAAGCATACATGAGCATTTCTGCTACTTTCGCTGAACTACTTTCCAGAGAGGCCAAACTTATCGTCTACTTCCATGCAACTGGTCATCATTTCAATACAGACCATTACGATGACATGTATTTATGTTAATCTTCGACAGATATGTGTTTCAATTAATCTCTGACATATATGTGTTTACGTTAATCTCTGACAGATATGTGTTTGATGTTAATCTCTGACAGATATGTGTTTCTGTTACTTGCTAACAGATATGTGTTTATGTTAATCTCTGAGAGATATGTGTCAATGTGAATCTCTAACAGATGTGTTTGTGCATCTTTTTGTCAATCCAGAGTTTAAAGTCTGACTGATACACACCTTACAATGTGATGTGTGGAACAAGACCATACCTGCTTTTATTCTCTTTCATGCGGGTTCACACTGATACTTCGTTTGTTACTACTATTTGTGTTCAATGGCATTGATTGTTTTGCCCTTCATTTTTGACCCTGTATTGTAATATTTGCATCGCCATATTTGGATGTATGATATTCTTTGGGTTGTTTCTCAAATCGTTTGTAATGAATGTATTTAAAATATCAATGTGTCACATCTGTTGACCTCAGTATAGTTTTCTATTCTGTTCAGACATTTTATTATACTAGAATCCCTATATTCACCATTTAGCAAATGCATTTAGACAGCAGATGTCAGTATCTGTGCATATGCACCTATCATTATACAAGAAGTAGACGAATTTGAAGGTATCGTTTTTGTTTGATGAAGATGCAAAGCAATTGATTACTTTTGAATAAACGATTATAAAATGACGATGTTTNTTACAGTTAAAATGTGAAACCATGCCATTAATATCACTCAACTATAAAATACGGGACTTCAGTGTCATGTTCAAACCGGAATACATTTCTCATTCTATACAAAATAATCAATACATCAATACATTTAGAGGGAATCACTAATTAATGAACACAGTTGAGCTAAGGGTGGTTTATATTTAATCTGTTGTAGCGCTTCAGGTTAATTGTTTTTGTCAATTAAAATTTAGTTAAAGACTTGTCATCTAGCTAGGAACAATTATAAGCATACACTTCAATTTCGTAAATATTTTTTTTTTTAAATGGTAAAAGATCAAGAATCCAGTCACTCTTGAGGAGATCGTTTCCGCCTTCAATTACATGAGAGTTCCTATCTCGAAATTCCCGTATTAAGACAATCTAATGACAAGCGGTTGATCATCATGTGCACACCAAATTCTTTTATCAAGACAAGCAAAACTGAAGTAAAAATCACATAATAACTTCGTGACTTTTGTAGTACAAACACAGAATAAGCAACTTTGACATAACAAAGAATATAACTATTATGTGATATTAAAGCCACATTTTTCACAGAATCCATTCAGTAAATGTTTTTTTTTTCCATTAAATTGTATATACCGGTAATGAAAAATATTCTGTATACTTTAGGTTCTGATTTACCAGTTTTAGAATCAATAATTTGCCCTCGGAAAAATAGGAGGGGTATTCATTAGGGAGGGAGCATCTATTAGGCATAATACGGTATGTCACAATGAGAGTGAAATTACAATATACATGATGAGAAACATGAAAACAAAGTCAAGGTTTTTTGAAACTTGTGAAACTTATAACATAAGTGGATAAAACATGAGTGTAAGTTTCAAAGGACAAGGTGCGATAAGGGGTTGATTTGGCCTATGATTTCAGCGAATTTTAAAGTTGCATCACAAGATTTTCTTCCATGTTCGTTTCAAAGCTTAGATCCCATTTATAGAAAAAATACAAAAGTTAGAATCAATGACGTCACAATATGTATAGTTCTGACGTCATGAAAAGGCTACTTTTGAGCATTTTCATAGAAATGTACCGAATTTGGCAGATTTCCGAACGGTTTTCCTAACCGGAAATATCGAGCACATTCAAGAACCAATTAGATAATTTACCAACTTATTTGTACAAGTGAATTGAACCTCTCATACAAATATTTTTGTGGTTCTTGCATGTGCTCTATATTTCCTACACAGAAAAAGCAGTCACAAATGGTCAAATTTGTCATTTTTCTACAAAATCTTTAATTTGTCCCTTTTTCTACCCTTAAAAACTCAATAAACATGCATCAATATTTGAGAAATGTTACTGTTTACTGAAAAGCCATACCCATAGAACATTCCAATGAGAAAATTCGGTGAATTCAACCAAATTTATTTTTCAGGCCAAATAAGGCCCTTACCACCCCTACTCCAAAGTTTATTAGGACTTCAGAAAGCTAATACCACTGCTGCCATAACTGTCTCACCCTCTAACTATCATTACAGTGAAGACAAAAAATGAAGAGTATTATTAAACAGTATGCATACCTTTAGTAATATACCATCTGAGTAGTCCCACTGTATAATTGTCTGATCTGTAGAACATGATAAAATCTGCAAATACAAAAATCACCATTATTACTTAATTTGATAATGTATGTTTTAAATCAGAAAACAAACTTTGAAATCTTAAGTTTCATTTGAAGTATAACATATAACATCTACTGGAGAATTTCACAACATTAAGATTGACTTGACAATTTGCATAACTTGTAATCTTGTAACAGTATCTGATAAAGGGACAGAGCATTTGTAAGTTACTAGGTTATTCAAAACAGATTTTATCTTATATATCATTTCATTATCTTTTATTTCATTTTCTCTGTACATTTGTTATGCAATGTCTATTTGAGAGAAATTAACTATACACACAAATATTTATATAAACAAAAGTTCAGCAAAGTGTTTAAGGCCAAATAAAAAAATAGGTGTGGTTCCGGTCACCCCTCTGAAAAAAATAGGGTCGGTAGGTCGGGATTTTTTTTTATTTTATTTTTTTATTTTTTCAAATCATATATAATACTTAACATGTAAATGCATTGTAACCTATGATATAAAACCATGTATTATCCCCACATTTTTATCCTAAAAATGATGTGGATACTTAAGGATTTGTCCAAGTTCCCAGATGATCAATTTTTAGTCTCAGTTCAAGCCAAACGATCGTTCTTAACACTATGTGACTTGATAAATACTAAAGGTTGTTATGAAGTGGAACATTCCTTATAAAGAGAAGGTTGTTTCCACCAAAATTTATATTTTCATATCATAATCTCGAATATTTCATCCGCCGTAACTTTTGAGGATGTCAACAAACCATGTGATTGGTAAAATGTCGATATAGCTGACAATATGCTATTTATATCACATTGACTCTTGAAAATATTTTATCCACAACAGATGTAAAAGAAGAGGTTTAAGTCTCCTTTAAATTTATCCCGCAACAGTTTAATAGGCTTTGAAGCCTCTGAAATATTAAATAACATGTGAAATAAATACGGATACGACAGTCCGCGCCAAACTCGTTCCGAATTTATGATTGCACGAAAACTTCCTGATGGGAAATAACTTCAATTTTCGCGACGTTTGAGCTCGTTTCTCATCAAATACTTCATAAAAAGGTTCCAATAAAGTAAATAGTTGATAAACTATGATAATACCGATTTACAGTTTCAAAATAACTACAATCTTGCCGCTAATCTCTACTTAAACTTTGTCAGTCAAAAGTGACCATAAAAACTAGGGTAGGTCGTTTTATTTCTATTTTTTTTTACTTTTTGGGTGAAAAAAAAGTCTAGGGTCGGTCGGGTGACCGGAACCACACCTATTTTTTTATTTGGCCTAATGTCTTTTCTTTGATCAATTTGTATTGAATGCACCATTGCCTTGGCAAAAGTTTTCCTAGAATATGATGTGCTTGCATGTGTTGTGCTTCACTCATTTTCATTTCCAGTTAATGCAATTTTATAAAATTAAAGAAAAGAAACAAAATACTCTTCAGAGCTTAAGACTTAAATCTGGGGCATGGCTCCAATGGGCACATTTACCTTGACCATCAAAGAATATTATACCAAGTTTGGTTTTAGTTCATACTTTTACCATATAATTTTTATTGAAAGAAATCAATTTTTAAAGGGGACCACCTAAGGACTACTGTGCCCAAATTTGGTCCCAAGTGGTCCAGCAGTTTTAGCATAGATGAGATGTTGGAGAAAGTGTTCACATAACATAAAGTCAAATGTTTACCCCTGGCAATCAAGTGACCAAGTAAGGTTAAAATTGGCAGAGTTGTTTTAGAGTAGAAATTCTGTACAGCAGTTTTCCTATAGGGTAAATTGTTATACTATCACTTTTTATGAAATGCATCAATCTGACAGACGAAACCAATAATAAGGCAATAGGACTGGTAAATAATTGTAAAGTTTTGGTCCCTTAATTATACAAGTCTGACAATGCTCTAATACCAAGAACAATAACATGGTAGAAAATGGCATGCGTTGGGGCAAAAACTCAAAATAAAAACTCCAAATTCTAAAATTAACATCACTTTACAATTTTTGCCATATTGTGGTTTTTGGAAGTGTAGTTTCAGCTCACCGAATTTTCCACCAATTCCGAACGTTTTTCTTTAAGACTGCACTATGTTCCCTGCTGACAACCAGCTTGATTAGAGTGAGAGAAACTATTTTTAAGACTATTGTGACTAAGTTTGATTCCATTTGCCAAACTTGTTTCAAAGGAGATCTTTGTAAGTATTTCCAAAATGTTTAACCATTTCAAATTTGTTTTGATTTCATGCTTCTTACTAAAGTGATCCAAAAACCTACAGTTTGAAAGGTGGAACAACATAAAGATGAAAATCTAATAACATAAGACAGGTTTAAATAAGGTTTACCTGTAGTTTATTGTTTGGATTTATAACAATTCCCGTCACAGTATCAGTATGACCCTCTAAGTTTCTCATGCATTCTCCACTCTCTACACTATATACTTTAATAGTAGATTCTGAGCAACAAAACAAACATCTGCAAAAAAAACTTACAAATTCAATTTAACTCTATTTTCCAATAATAACAATATTATTCAACCTGTTCAACAACTTTGAATACATGAAATGAACTCGCATATCAAATATGAACACACTAACACTAAATGTCTACCTTCTAGAAGCAAATTTTCCGTTCTAAAAAATTGCCCTCAGGGCACGGTCAAAATGTCATAAAGAACTAAAAAGGCCTAAAAAAAATTGTGCGTTTCCGGTAACCCGACTGATCCTATTTTATACCCCCCGACCCTAATTTTTTTATTCTCTCTTCACAAAAAAAAGTTACATCAATCCACCGACATTGACCGTCCCTGTTTTCGTTTACAGGTTTCCATGATATGCCACTATTAGAACTATTTAAACAGATAATTTTTTCGAGAAGCTAAAAACTGTTCAAAACTGTTCTTTAAACGTACTTTGGAGGTTAAAATCCATGAAAACCACAGAAGCTTACTTCAAAACAATGTGATAGGCGCCATTTGGGGTTTATAAAAGTAATTGCGGATCGGACTCCGAAAAATCACATTAATTTTCTGGATCGGGTTGGCGATGTACCAAATAAAAAAAAATTTTAAATTTAAAAAATTTCCGACCTATCGACCCTAATTTTTTTAGAATGTTACTGGAAACACAGAATTTTTTTTTTGATTAATTGTGACAATCCTGAACTTATGAAATGCAAGCAAGGGGTAAAACATTGCCATAGAATGCTAACTGTGGTAAAAACATTATAAGTGTATGGTATAGTTAATTGACGACTTTCGAGTTTCCGGAGTTACCTCCCCTGATTAAAAATAAGCGGCTATCGAGGATTATTTTTAACATAGAATATAACGGGAGGATTGAAGAAAAAACGCTATAACTTTGGTTTGAAGAAAGTCTGGGTCAAATCTTTTGGATATGATGTTGATACAGTCTCAGGGTATAATCCAACATACTCCAACATACAATCCAACATAATCCAACATGACGCTCACTTTTACAGGTAAGCTACAGGTAGATGTTAATTGCACTTGGAATTAACAGGATGTGACGGTGACTTAATAAACATCTGTTGGAAAGCCATAAAAAGTAGTTAAAAATAGTCAAGAGTTAATATTATACAAACTATGAATATATGAGAATGTCCAAAAAATAAAAATAAATGAAACCAGTAAGTGAATACACAACAAAACGGTTAGCTAAAAAGGCACTTAAAAGGACAAATACACTTTTTCTTTAAAACAAAAACAGAAAAATTCCACCTAAAAAAATAACATACATTCAAAACACGAAAAAATGAAAAATAAAACATTAAATTAATAAAATTTAATTTTACAAATTCAAACAACGTTACAGATATACTATGTATACCTTAAATGAATAGCGAAGGACCAATACACAAAAACGAAATATCGAAATCGACATTCAAAATAAAAAAAGGTATTTAAAAAGCACTTCAAATAAACGATGTATTCAAAAAAGGGCACAATAATCAAATGGTAATAAATATAACCCGATATCCAGAACATAATCCGATATCTCTATGCGCATATCTCAAACCAATACACAGGTTTACACGATGTAAAATGCAGTTATACCATGCAGAAGCTAGCAAACTACGATAAATTGCCAAGGGGTCACATTTGAAATTGTGATGGTTCGCGATATAAAATGTAACTAAAGTTTAAACAAGACAACAAAAGAGGATTTTTATTCTTATGTTAAAAAATTTATAAAATCGTGACACTCTTAAGAAATGTGTAATTTTTTTCCTAGATTTTGACCGGCTTTGCATACTTGTGTATTGTTTTCACACAGAAGACACGAAATTTTCAAATCATTTGGTAAAAACTATAAAAGTATATGTTTTTAAATTTTAAATGATTGTCTGTCGAATACCTTGTGTGCATCGATGTTCTCTGTGTACCTTTTATCATGCAGCTAACTTTTTGTGTGTATTGCTTTTGGATACATTTTATTTGATTCATTCGGGTTATGTTTACTACCTCGTAGCTCGGTTTTATAATCTCTTTTCATTCTTTTCAATTTTTTTTTTGCTTTTTTCTTCATTGCATTTTTTATGTTTTTAAGTACCAGGTCCAATCGTCCTTTTCAACCAATCTCACTAATCTTATTGTCTTTTTGTTGTGTATTCCCCTACTGGTTTATTTTTTTTCTTCACTTTTTAGACATTCTAATGTATTAATAGTTTGTATAATATTAACCTTGACTATTTATTAACTACTGTTGTGGCTCTCGTACAGATGTTGATTAACTCACCGTCACATCCTGTTATCTCCAAATGCAATAAACATTTACCTGTAAGAACAGCTTACCTGTAAAGGTGAGCGTCATGAAAAGTATGTTGGATTGTTCTCTGGGGTTGTATCAACATCATACCCAAGTAATTTGACCTAGACTTTCTCAAAACCGAAGTTATAGCATTTTTTCTGCAACCTTCTCGTTATATTCTATGTTAAAAGTTACTCTCAATAGCCGCTTATTTTTAATCAGGGAAGGTAACTCCGGAAACTCGAAATGGGTCAATTATTTCTTGAACAAAAACAACAAATACATGTACCTATAGTTTTTTCATGGTAACTATTTTTTAACTTCATTGGGAGAAATTAGCCAGGAAATAGGTGCAATATACCCTCCGTCAAAAAAAAAATCCGAAGCACTCTTACTCATTTAGGTAGGGGAGGTATTCTTTGTCACAAGTCTTAAGAGTGCTGACTTTGAAAAGATGTGTAATTGCTTCAATCCAAACCATTCTCCACTTGTTGGGATTCTCAAAAAGGCCTTCTCTTACTACATATGACATGTACACTGTGTAAAAGAGAATCTCCTACAAAATTCACATCAGATCAGGTTAGTGACCAGGGACCTTCATCGCGGTAACCAGCCACCTAACTGGGTGATCTAAAGAATCAATGTGTTCGCTCAGTCGATTTACAGTCAGCGAGTACTTTACTGTCTTTAGTTGTATGTAGTGTACGATGTCTCTCTTGTGTAGGTTGTCTGCACAGAGTGTATTTGTGTTATATCGCTACGATATTTACTTAGATTCTGGTCCAAAAACAGGTCTAGATTTCACCAAACTTGCACCAGACACGGCAGAAACAAGAACTTGTGTGTCTGGCATGTTTTCGATGGAGGCTGCCATTACCGGAAATGGATCACACATTTTAATCCTTGAATCGGTAACGGGATGATCGTGAACCGTGTTTGTTGTAATGATTATTAGCTAGGCTATGGAATAGCCTAGTTAGCTAGGCTATGGAATAGCCTAGCTATATAGGTAGTTCTTGGGGTTAAGAAAGGAGTACGCTTGCGTAGTGAGGAGAACGCACGCACTGAAGATTATTGACCAATAGGAATTTCAGATTCTCGAAAATCAAAATGGCGCCCACTTTCGTCCTGATAAAACGGGGCGGGGTTTAATTTTTCTGTTTCCTTGTGGAAGTTGAAAAGTATTATAAACATTTACTATAGGTGGTACTGGGAACAGGTCTGTAGAGGATGATGGGATTGGTATTGCAATATCGCTTAGCCAGATTTATAAATATAGAAATGATGAAAAGAATAAGACCAGTAATGTATAAATTTAAAACCAGAAGTTAATAAATAACTAGAAAACACGAGGGGACTTTCTAAACATAAATGGATGATATAAATCGGATAATGGTTTTTATGAAATAAAAACGATACGCAAGGCTATGGAATAGCCTTGGATAGAAATTGCGTGTTTGATTGACAAGGGTGTGGTGGCTCATGATGAACTTGGCTTCGAAACATAAATCTTTTACAGCACACACAAATAAACACCGGTAGCTCTTTATTCTTCCGCAAAAAAACGCAATTCTATCTCTTTCCACCCTTCATTCTCCACAAACTACAATCACGCTTTGTTTAACACAATAGACGATATTCCACTTTCAAATTTTTGGGTAATTGTCGGCATCTTACCCCGAATCTACTGGAAACTGGTACCTGACGTCAGTTGAGCGTAATCTAGGAATTCTCCTATTTATTTTCTTGACCTAAAATAAATTGGTTGGAAATGACCCGCCTGGGATAAAATGTTTATCTATGACATGTTCGGCTTTTTTAAAATCATAAATACCTTTCATATGTCGATTGAAGAATTTATTCCCTTTGCCCTCATACAGCGGGACGCCATTTTTACCCCGTTTGACCTCTTTGACCCGCCATTCTAATACCCGGAACGTTCCGGAATTGGACTTTTGGAAGAACGTTTATTGAAAAGTCTTTTAAAGTATTTGTATATTATTGAATATTGCACAATACCTCATCTTTATTTTTAACTTCTGGTTTTAAATTTATACATTACTGTTCTTTTTATCATATCTATATTTATAAATCTGGCTAAGCGATATTGCAATACCAATCCCATCATCCTCTACAAACCTGTTCCCAGTACCACCTATGAGTAAATGTTTATAATACTTTTCAACTTCCACAAGGAAACAGGAAAAAATAAACCCCGCCCCGTTTTATCAGGACGAAACTGGACGCCATTTTGATTTTCGAGAATCTGAAATTCCTATTGGTCAATAGTCTTCTGTGCATGCGTTCTCCTCACTACGCAAGCGTACTCCTCACTTTCCCCCAAGAACTATCTATATAGCTAGGTTATTCCATAGCCTAGCTAACTAGGCTATTCCATAGCCTAGCTAAAGATGAGGTATTGTGCAATAATCAATAATATACAAATACTATAAATGACTTTTAAATTGTGTTAAACAAAGCGTGATTGTAGTTTATGGAGATACTTAGGCAATGGAGAACGAAAGGTGGAAAGAGATAGAATTGGTTTTTTTACGGAAGAATAAAGACTCAATAAAGAGCTACCGGTGTTTATTTGTGTGTGCTGTAAAAGGTTTATGTTTCGAAGCCAAGTACACGAGAAAGAATTTAATGCAAAAGATGAGAGGTTGAAAGAAATGTTAAAAGGAGAGAAGCATACTATGTGTAAAACGTGTAACTCTTATGTGTGTAAGGAGGCTATACCTCCTCAAGCAATGATAAATAATTTAGAAATTTTGAAGAATTAAATACGCTAGAACAACATTTAATTTCTCCAGTTTTACCATTTTACAAAATTGTGTGATCAGCGAGCTGTACATGGTCCAGTTGTGTGTGTAAAATCCGACATGATAAAAATAACGAAAAGTATTAATTTGAGTATACAAATACATCATGAGCCACCACACCCTTGTCAAGCAAACACGCAATTTTCTAACCAATGCTATTCCATAGCCTAGCGTATCGTTTTTATTTCATAAAAACCATTATCCGATTTATATCATCCACTTATGTTTATAAAGTCCCCTCGTGTTTTCTAGTTCCATTCTTCATTAATTTTAAAAATACATGTAAATAGTAAAGGGGAGATAAGACATAAATAAATGCACCGTATTCAATATGGCGTCCTTAAAACGCGCTGAAGACACTACAGGGTTCTAATAAGCATAGAGCCCTCGGTGACGTCACAATACGAATATCGGACGTCTTTTAAAAATCTCAACCGTAAATAGTTCAAACGGGAATAACACATTTTTATTAATTTTGTCCGTAAATAAGGCTTAATGGTAAACCAAAAAAAAAAATGGATAAATATAGATTACACCACAAGATCCATTACCATATTTTATCCACTAGAGATAGTTAAATTTTGAAATTTAAATTGCGAGGCTTGCCGAGCATTTTTAAATTTTGAAATTTAACTATCGAGAGTGGATAAAATATGGTAATTAACGGGATAAAGTGGTGTAATCTTTTTCTCTAATGATAGATGATAAACACCGAGAATTGTATTCCGAATAGATTTGGCGGGAAATAGCACGGGGCTTTATTCAACATACGTTGAATAAAGAAAATTTATCTAACGGGTCAAAACCGGTATAAACTTGACATATCATTAGAGAAAAGTAATTTTTTACAACTTTTATATGCTTGAAATGTTGTTTCATGGTCCATTTCGCTTAATTTTTACGCCCAAAATGGCATTTTAAAACATCCTACTAGTACCGGATCAAATTTTCAGAACATTTCTAAACCATATAAGAATCGAAATAGATTATTGCAATTGGGCTCTATGCTAACTAGGACATGGTAAGACCTTATATCTGTCCTCATTTTATACCTCGCTATCGCTCGGTATAAAATATCGACAAATATAAGGTCTTACCGTGTTCTAATTAGCATAAAGCCCGCTTACAATAATCTATTTCTTAATTAATGTGCTAGTTCGGGCAGAGACATTTAATACAATGTTGAAATGTCTCTGGTTCGGGCAGGGACTATATAGCTATATATAGTCCCTGGTTCGGGTGACCCGTAAAACGATAGATTTTTTTTTAAATTTTCAGAAAGTTTATTAAGCAGACTCCAAAATATAAGCTGGGACCAATATCCCAGATATAAGTAAAAAAACCAAATCATCATTGAATTCTATTTCAAATACAAACTTCCGATAATAGCAAGATTATTGAGCTTTAGCGATATTGCAGAGACAGATATGAATTTAAAAATAAAGTTTTATGCATTTTGATGATAGAATGATAATATAGTACAAACGCATGCTTTAGGACTAATATAACATGGAGTTGAAACTATTTAACAAACCAGTTTGATCGAATAAACAGCTGTGTCCAGGATACGATAGTCGGCTGTAACATAAAATTATTCTAAAACAATTTGCCGAAAAGCTGATTTATCGTATATTGACAACATTAAATTTTCATCCACACAACAATGAAATCCTCATTAAAAGAGGGTTATAAATGCATGAGTGGTTGTTTTCTTCTGTAAAGAGGTCGTAAAATTATCGAGAAACCGTCCAATAAACAAATGGACAGTTATCGATGATTAACGAGCGCAATGAAAATCAAGAAAGTTCGCTAACTTTAACTCGCTAGTTTACATGTTCACTTCTATCCTACTATCACGACATTTTACCAGGATAAAGCTCTAGTGTATTGGCTTTATAGCCATATATGATTTATACAGGAAAGATTTTTAACGGTACTGATAAATTTTGACTGCTTTGACCACGCTCATGCAATTTTAGATACAAATTTTGGAGTCCAAACACTTAACATTTCCCTGTGTATTTACAACTAAATTTTCAACTAAATTTAAAGAAAAATTATATAATGATCTGCATCGAAGTTTCATCTTTTCGGTCATCTTTTTAGTCATATATATTTTGTAGCGTTAAATATTTAAGGAGAAAATAGAAAGTGTACTAAAAACGCCGTGAAGTGTAAAATTTCGCAGTATATTTCTAAAAAAAAAGCCAAAATTATCCAAGTTTTAGAGCAAAATTTGTGTACTGTGGAATTAATTTATTTTATGAAAATTATACTATGATTTGCAGGAATCTTTTTCTCTATAAAATGATGCATTTTGTATTAAAATCGGTACCAAAATGTAGCTGTAATGTGTACTAAAAATGTCATACGTTTCAACAGAGAAATGATAAAAAACACGACGATCTGCCGCAACACCGAAATTGTAAGAAATGTGAATGTTTCCAATCCCTGTTATATTAGTCCCAGGCGTTCTTAAGAAATCACTTTTGAAATATGAAATAACAAAGGCACATGAAAGATATAAGGGTCATCGATCGTATTTTTAGTGAATATATTCGGATTTATAATTATCTCCCCTATTTTAACAAAAATTCATATATTATGCATACTATGGGCATAAATTTTGCTTATTTTATTAAATGTATTATAAATTCATCTTCACAACATTTAACTGGTGGATCCCTATTTTTATAAGATGTGCAAGATAGATGCGCAGTTTTTGACAACTGAACTGCCTTGTTATTTTGTCTGTAGGTGGCAGTATTTCTGGATGTAGTGTTTGGTGTATATTCAGTAAAACCCAAAACCAATGCTCTGTTAGAAAAAACATTAGGCACCAAACTATCATACATACAGCCATATGAAATAGCAGTTCAAATGACAGGAAACACCTATTATATGAATGAAAATTACATAAGGGAACTGCAAAAAAAACACACACACACAAACGAATGAAACACAAAACAAAACAACAATTGGAACTCGGGAGAGTCGGACTCGGTATCGACGATAGCAAAGTCAGTGGTATGGTTAAAGCGGCTTATGGGTACCTAAACCTCCCATTTCTTTATCCTGTTTCACTTGGCCGTAAGCCCCAAACTTAATTTTACATTTGTCCCAAACTGAAAACGCATTTGGTCATCTACTTGAAACTACAAAAGAAAACTGAACCAAACATTTCAACAATGATGTATGAAAAATCATTAACAAAATTGCTCATTTCGTCCCGGCTAAATAAGACACACAGGACATATTTTCGCATTAGACACCAACGAAAAAAATATTGATAAACCCCTCTGGACCTACCGAAGCAAACGGAACCACAGTCTGTCAGAAATGCTTAGAAGCCTTCGGTAAGGTGATCGAAACAGTATCAGCTTCTTTTTGACCTCACAACTTTAACAAGTTTTAAAGCATTTGATATCACAAATTATGAAATCTAATAATAAGTTCATAATTTTATCATAAAAATTAGAAATCGATTAAAGCCTTCTGATCTACACAATCCATATAAATATTAAAAGAAAAGTTATTACCGTTTTCATTTTCACTCTACAAACTTTAGTGCACAATGTGAACATTTAAAAAAATGCAAAGCATACGTTTGATGGAAGCCTAAAATATAAACATAAAAGAAACTAGAGGCTCATATGAGCCTGTATCGCTCACCTGGTGACTAGTTTTATTAATTGCCAAGAGACCATCCATTACTATCCATATCATACATCAATTCACCAAATGTTACAGTTTCTGAGAGGATATTCAAACATTGTTGCCAAATTGGATGAAGTACAAGCTTAAGTAACAAGCTTTGAAGGAAACCACCCAAGGACTATTGTGACTAAGTTTGGTTCCCATTGGCTCAGTAGTTTTAGAGAAGAAGATCTTTGAATGCATTTCCCACAGGGTCACTATGTTAAACTATGTTTCCCCCTGTTAGCCATCTTGGATGAGGTACGAACATAAAAATCGTAAACTTTGAAGGGACCACAAATGGACCATTGTGACCAAGTTTGGTTCCAAATGGCTCCATAGTTTCACAGCGGAAGATCTTTGAATGCATTTCACAAAGGGTCCTAATGTTAAACTATGTTCCTCCCTGGAGACCATCTTGGATGAGGTACCATCACAAAAATCACAAACTTTGAAGTGGATCACCAATGGACTATTGTCACAAAGTTAAGTTCCAGTTGGCTCAGTAGTTATGAGGAAAAGATCTTCGGATACATTTCCCATAGGGTCCCCATGTTAAACTTTACTCCCACTGGCGGCCATCTTGGATGAGTTGCAAACCTGCTGGACATCTTTAGAAATTGTAGTCCATGATAAGGTTAACACTTTTGCAATTCAAACTTAACCTCTATTTCAAATAGTATTTGAATCAAGTGAAAACGTATAAAAATTCATAGAAAAAGGGGCTATAACTCCTATATGGGTCGTCAGATTTTCTTAAAAATTGCAGGATATGTAGATCTTATTATACTGACAGTTTTTGTGTCTTTAACTTAACCTGTATCTTCTATCATTTTCAATTTACAAGACGAAAAGTAAAAAAAAAACGAAAATTTTGCGGAAAAGGGGCAATTATCGGATATTCTTCAAAATTGCAGGGTGGGTAGATCTCATCATGCTGATCCTTTTTATCCCTATGTCAGATTTTTTTATATCTGTAACGGTTTTCGAGTTATTTGCAAAAACAGCAATTTAGAAATATGTTCTATTTTTAGTAACAGCGGCCATGTTGTTTGGTCTACGGACATAAAATCACAAACTTAAAAGTGCTTACCAAGGTGATGATTCAGGCTAAGTTTGGTTAGTATTGGCCCAGTAGTATCTTTGAATAAAAGTGAACGAACGGACTGACGACGGACACCGAGTGGTGGCAAAAGCTCACATGGCCTTTGCCCAGTTGAGCCAAAAACAACTAACAACCAAAAAAGGGTTACGTTAAGTTAAAAAGCTAAAGATATGAAAACATTTCGAGAATTTGGCAAGATATCAATATGGTTGCATGCAATGAATATTGTGGAACCGGAATATGCGTGTTTTTTTTAACTATTTATAAAAATGGCCACTGTAAAACAAAAAGGTAAATTTGTAGACCTTCTACTGTTGAGAGTGTTACACTAACGTTTCAAGCATACATGAGCATTTCTGCTACTTTCGCTGAACTACTTTCCAAAGAGGCCAAACTTATCGTCTACTTCCATGCAACTGGTCATCATTTCAATACAGACCATTACGATGACATGTATTTATGTTAATCTTCGACAGATATGTGTTTCTATTAATCTCTGACATATATGTGTTTACGTTAATCTCTGACAGATATGTGTTTGATGTTAATCTCTGACAGATATGTGTTTCTGTTACTTTCTAACAGATATGTGTTTATGTTAATCTCTGAGAGATATGTGTCAATGTGAATCTCTAACAGATGTGTTTGTGCATCTTTTTGTTAATCCAGAGTTTAAAGTCTGACTGATACACACCTTACAATGTGATGTGTGGAACAAGACCATACCTGCTTTTATTCTCTTTCATGCGGGTTCACACTGATACTTCGTTTGTTACTGCTTTTTATGTTCAATTGCATTGATTGTTTTGCCCTTCAGTTTTGACCCTGTATTGTAATATTTGCATCGCCATATTTGGAGGTATGATATTCTTTGGGTTGTTTCTCAAATCGTTTGTAATGAATGTATTTAAAATATCAATGTGTCACATCTGTTGACCTCAGTATAGTTTCCTATTCTGTTCAGACATTTTATTATACTAGAATCCCTATATTCACCATTTAGCAAATGCATTTAGACAGCAGATGTCAGTATCTGTATATATGCACCTATCATTATACAAGAAGTAGACGAATTTGAAGGTATCGTTTTTGTTTGATGAAGATGCAAAGCAATTGATTACTTTTGAATAAACGATTATAAAATGACGATGTTTAGTGCTGTTGACCTTAGCTCTGGATACTGGCAAGTTGAGGTGAAAGAGAAATCATGCTATATGAAAGAAAAATGGTGTAACAATTTGACAAAAGTTGAAAAAAAAACAAAGTAAATACACATGAGACTTCAACGCATATGAATTGTACATTAAATCGTATGTTTTAATTCTGCATGTCAACTAATGTTTCATAAGCAATACTGTAAAAGGGGTAATTTTCGCGTGGTTTAAATTTCGCGATTTTAATTAGTAAGCCTAATCGCGAGGTTTTATTTTCGCAATTCTAACTTACTTACGCTTCGTTGCGTTTGTATTAAAACAAATTTTGCGAGGGGAAATATTTTCGAATATATGCAAATCGCGAAATTAGCGAAAATTAACCCCTGGCTAAAATTTCCCCTTTTACAGTAATAGGACCAAAGAGTAGAATGTCACAATTATTTGGAATGAAACAAAGATTTCATTTCTTTACAAAAGTTTTTGAAGTCTTGCATTAGAGATTTCTTCTGTTTAAAACAACGACAGTAGAATACCGAAGGAACGAAGGAAGCGAAGACCACAAAAATCGAAGTCCAAAGACATGGCAAAAACGGCAACAGAAAAGCTGCTGCTGCTGTTTAGAGTGTTGAAACATCTGCTGGTGATATGTTAGAACCTATCAGACCATCGCTCCCCATGAGATACAGATCTATATTCATTGCAATGGTAACTAACCTCAGCAAATCTTTGAAATCAAAGGAGTCAACAACACAATATCATTAAAATGAATAAATAATATCATTAAATAACAAAATACCGAAGTCAAAAATGAATAGACAACATACAGTAAGTATTTAGCAATATAAGCATATTTAGCAATATATTTGCAACTTCGTGTCCGGATAAATGTGGAACTTGGCTCTTTTTGGACCGAAATTTGACGTTGTTATTTAACATTTTAATATGTTTCAAATTTGTTTAAACATTATAAACACGTGGAAGCCATATAAAAATTTTCACATTTATCGACACCCATTGCAAAAGCGCCATATTTTCCAATATCATGCTTTTGGCAGTATTTCGAAATGTTCTATGTCAATTCAATTTTTGTCTCTCGAAATGGCTGTGGCATTTCATGTCTAACATCGACATTGAACATTTTATGAAACAATGGTATTTGTCGATATGCATTTTGATAGTTTTTTTTGTTCAGCAGTGGAAACAGACATGGATAGCTGTCAATGAGTATAAATAAAGTAAGTTACCGAAACAGTCTTCCACAAAGAGTACAGTCCATGGTGTTAAGCAAGCTATTAAACAAAGCAATTTGTGGAAGAATTTCAAGCAACAACTAAAGGGAGCCACTAGAACAACCACAACAACAGTTAAATAAACAATTTGTGATTTACATAAACATGCAAAACGGTCAAATTCTCCACATGACAAAACGTAGGAAATAGACATCTCTGCAGTTTTACATACAGAAAAAACTATAATAAATCACAGTTAAAATGTATTTTAATAAATATCCCGTCAGCAGAATTTAACAATAATGTATTTTATGAATTGTTCAATTTCAAACTGCTGTGAAAAAGTTGTCATATGTAATTAATCAAATAAGTTTGTTCTTTTCTATCAAATTTCGCGCCATGTGCCATTCTTTTTTGCGATATACATGTCATTCAAGCAAATGAAGTTTATGTTTCACACAAGTCCGGGTGGTGTAAACATGGCTATTAGTCATAATTTATACTGATACTAACTTAGCAATGTGACCAAACAATAGAATTTAAATATCAAAAAATAAACTTCCAAAATTTTACAAAAACAAATTTTCAGATGAAGAACAATGTTGACAGACTTTATAATTCCCCTCTTATTGGTTTGATTGTATATATGACAAACTAATTGGAACACACTATATACATCATGATTAAAAGTATATTAATATTAATCTTGTTAAGTCCTCGTCTAGTATGCAATTGTAGTCACGTTTATATTTTTTATGTCCGCCTAACTGCAATAGAAGATTCGGGGGACACATTGTTCTATTCTTGTTTTTCTTTAAAAGACAAATCTTTTGTTGGACTTTATATATTTTACGTGTTTTTTTAGTATATGAATTCTTTTCAGCTGCTGTGCAGATGCATCAGTGTTTAATAAATCTTTTTTATTGTTTTAAATTTCGGCTGGTTTTGGGCGATGTTCTGTATAGGAACTACAAAATAGGAAATTGAACACCGATATGAAATTACTCTGAAAATATCCTAGACCTAGCTGTCTAGGACGTACAATTAGCAAGGGAGCTTGAAATAATCTTCCGATGATTTTGCTTGAAACAATAAGGTACTTTTCTGATTCTTTACTGAGCAGTCGTATTGTGAGATGAACTTCATCTAGATAAAATAGCATTAAGTGGTACGAATACATTCTTAACAGCACTTGACCAAAAGGACACAAACTAAACAAATGAATTTAATTATACTTGGCTGGATTTTTGGATAAGAATGAGAATCAAGATAAGCTGTTCAAGTTTATAATTATTTACAATACTGTGATATTAATAGACAATGTTTTACTACGAATTTTATTATTTGTGACTTCTGGTCCGCCTGGAACTCATATAAGGTTGATGAAGACGACTCGAAAATGAAGAATTACCAATGAGATTTCATTAATTGTTTGTGTGTTTGTGTGTTTTGTGTTTCAGTGTACTATAATTATCTAATCGTACATTGACTCTTCTTTACTTTAAATGCAACTTCTTGGAAACTCATGTTATTAATCAAGATACAATGTATTGAATGATTGATTGATTGTCTTTCAGCAATATTTCATCTATAAAGGACAATGAACAAAGACAATTTACATTTACGTTGAAAGAACATTCCATACCACAGACAATTATCCAGGTTCAATATATTGATGATCCAATGACACTATCTGTGTTTTGTTTGTATTTCATCTGCCTGTGCAGAAATTAATGTATGGACTTTAATTTTAAGAATTGTCTCTTGTAGTGAATTCTCTCTTATCTCAAGTGGGCATTTACAAAATACTTTACTCTCAAGAAGAAATGTTTGTCTTTTAATTTATAAGATGAATTTATCACTATGTGTTGACATAATTTTGCACAAACAGAACCACTCGTATTACGGAAATATAAAAACCAATGTCTGTATTGCTTGTTTTTAGTTTTTATGACTCAATATCCTTACATTTTGAAGTATCGGTATAAGGAAGGCAACTCTTTTTTAAATTGTGTTTTCAGTGTAAAAGTCTCCAAGTGAGAACCGAAACGTGAGTCTAAAACCGAAAGATCCAACTACAATGGCAATATCTGAAACACCAAGAAACAAAGACATAACACGAGTATCACACAAGAAAGAAAAAAAAAGTAAACATAGATACTAAGATGCCTAACACGGACCCAATAAAAACCGTACGTGAGAGCAGGTGTGCTGGTAGAGTATGCATATCCTGCTTCTCATAAAACACCCGTCGTATTGATCATGTTAGTTCAAGCATTAAAGTCAAATCCAGTAGATGAAAAAAAAAAACTTTAGCTGTGAAGGGAAAGATCTGTTGTCATTTCGGAAAGAGATATCTTATAACGGGTCAAAGATCGTGATGTCAACCCTACAACTTCTGTATTAATGACTTCAAGTTTTGGGTAACATACCTTTATTTCATAAGCTTATTTGAGAGCAACCGACCTCTATCAAGGTAGTCATTTCATTGATAGCAGGCCATTGAGTATTGAATGAGTTGGGAAATGGAAACTCGACATGCTGGCGCTGTTAGAATGTTGCTAAAAAGGAAAGGGAAGTAGGCTTTTGGAAAAGTGTTCGAAGTCATCGGATTTGTCATTCAGCCTAGTTTGTAGGATCCCTCTGTTGTCGATTTCAAGATGAATGTTAAGGATCGAATCTGATGTGAAAGTGTCTGTAGTATCCTTAATTTTGAGCTCATTTGGTTAGACAAGACGAAGAAAACACCAAAATAAGTGATGCTGAAATTTAAGGACTGGGCTAGTTTTTTATCTTTATTTTTGAAGAAGCCCTTCGATGAATTTAGACTCGTATGAGTTGGAAAACAATTCGGCTAAAAGATTGTTTGATTGATTAGTTAGAGTTTAACGTCCAATGAGCAATATTTCAGCTATATCAGGACGAGAACAAGTTAATCAATTAAAAAATAATTGTAAGTAAAAGAAGAAAGAAACAAGGGAGGAAGGGACAACCGGGGCAACGACGTTTGATTGCCACTGGAAAAGGGGAGAAATGGGTAGGGGCCGGAAATTTAGCCTTCTATACGACACCCTATGCGTCTGCTCTCTTAAGGGAAATATAGAAGGGGTCTTTATACTGCATGGAGCGTGGCGTTTCTCCACAAAGTTTGCCTACAATGGTTCGCGGCCAGGCTTTTCGTTTTATGACCTGACTACCCCGCAAAAACAGTGCATTCCCCTATCCACCACCTGGGGACGCGCCCGGCAGCTCTGTAGCCAAAGCCCCTGAAAACCGATTGAGGTGCCAGGTCGGCTTAAAGAGGTGCACAGTCTGTGCCCATTGTAATTCCGATAGTATGTTGAAAAACCGAGTCCTCGTTAATTTACCTAGAATGGCCTTTATATTTGTGCAAAAACATACCTCATTTGTCAACTATTTGTTAGCAGGAAGCATGACGAACAAAACCATTTAAATACACCATTTCAAGGTTATTGCAGCCAAGTTGGATAGGGGGCAGATTTTCTGGAAAAAGGGGGAAATGGTATAAAGATGCGGTAAAGTATGTGTGTGTTGCTGAGCATTAGTTCTGTAACCATGATAGTTTCTCTAATTTTTTTAACCATTTCTACCTCTTTTCTGAAAAGAGGTATGGCTACTTTCCCATGAATTTATTTCCTTCAGCAAACTTATTTTGCGAATGCATTAAATCTTCTCAAAAACTGCTTTAAAAATCATCTATTTTATACACTAACAGAACAAAATCAATTCAAATGCGTTTTCGTACATTTAGATAAAAGATTCAAACACTGAACTTGTCATTGTATGCAATTTTGACCGATTTTGACAATTTCTGTAGGTTTTTGTTAAAATTCGTTGTATTGGACCTCCAGAACCAAAATAAACTTATTGCCATTCGGAAGGGCAAGTGTTTGTACGTTCTCAGCAAAGAAATGGTTTTGGTTCTCGGTGTCCTTTGAGTAGAACCATCTCCTCAAACACTGTAAAATAACTAAAACTGACACAAAAGGCTACTGATAAGCCAGAAAACATACAAGGGTGGTACAAATTGATTTTATTTCTAACAAGTACACATACTAGAGGCCATCTTAAACTTAATTACTAGTATTATATATAGCATTAAGCTGAAATATTGCTGAAGTTGGTGTTCATTGACAATCAGTTAACAAAAAAAATGACTATTTTCTTTCGATATACTTTATTGACTGCATTGAAATTTTAAAGTAACAGTTGTAAATTACAGATGCTTATTTTTTGTGAAAATAGTAATAAGAAATCGTAATATTGATTGTCATCTATTCTTTATATTTATCTTAACAGAGTTGGAAATCAAAATTCATCCCTGTCCTGAATTCAAAATATCAATAAATCCAAAATGAATCTGTGGCTTGCGAGCAGGCTAATTGCCACATCTGGTACCTTATAAAAAAGTTCCTCTACCATGAAGAACTCTTTGACAACGCTTATTAAAACAAATCAGATGCGACAACAGCCTGAAAAAAATATAGTTTGCCTCCGCTATTTACAGATTATTTTTCAATGGATTTTCATGGATGATTGTAAAAACTCGGAGCCAGATTTCTCCTCGTTGTAAATAGGAGTATGATGATTTGGACAGTTAAACTCTCATCATTGTACGTCATAATAAAGAAACGAAAAAAAAAGGATCCTAGACATAATTAGCCAGCATATCAAGCAAGTGCAGCAAAATATAATGGTCAGAGTCAAAATATAACTGTATCAGAACCATTATAGAGCAATGAATGTATTTTGTCCACGCTTTATCTGTTTCGTGATTTTGCTAAATCTTAATCTTATTCAACTTATTGTGCTTTCATAAACTTAGTACAATTAATTCCAGTAAAAGATTTAAAGAACAACTACTGATGTTGCAGTTAATGAAATTCTAAACATTTCGATACTTAATTTCTCATCATTCTTGATAAATTACTTGATCAATAGGTCTTTTGGAAGAGAAGTAATCTAGTGTTTAGGACTTCCATTTTCCTCTTAAAAAATGAAGGTAGATATAAACTCAAAAATTTATTTTTATTAGTTTATGAATGAAAGCCAAGCTAAGTAAAACAAGCACCTGTATCAGTCACTTGGATCATGGCTCTTGGGAAAGTCAAACAAGAACCTGTACCAATCACAGAGATCATGGCTTTTAGATAATCCAACATGCCATGCAGTACCATGTTAAATCCTGTTCCTCACTTACTGCGATCTCTATGCATTTCACATAAGGGTTTTTATGAGCAAATTTGGTTAAAATTGTTCATATGCTTTTAATATCATGTGTGTTGCTGAGCATTAGTTCTGTAACCATGATAGTTTCTCTAATTTTTTTAACCATTTCTACCTCTTTTCTGAAAAGATGTATGGCTACTNACCCATGAATTTATTTCCTTCAGCAAACTTATTTTGCGAATGCATTAAATCTTCTCGAAAACTGCTTTAAAAAATCATCTATTTTATACACTATCAGAACAAAATCAATTCAAATGCGTTTTCGTACATTTAGATAAAAGATTCAAACACTGAACTTGTCACCAATTTCGACCGATTTTGACAATTTCTGTAGGTTTTTGTTAAGATTCGTTGTATAGGACCTCCAGAACCAAAAATTAACTTATTGCCATTCGGAAGGGCAAGGGTTTGTACGTTCTCAGCAAAAAATTGGTTTTGGTTCTCGGCGTCCTTTGAGTAGTACCATCTCCTCAAACACTGTAAATAGCTAAAATTGACACAAAAGGCTACTGATAAGTCAGAAAACATACAAGGGTGGTACAAATTGATTTTATTTCTAACAAGTACACATACTAGAGGCCACCTTAAACTTAATTACTAGTATTATATATAGTATTAAGCTGAAATATTGCTGAAGTTGGTGTTCAATAACAATCAGTGAAAAAAAAATGACTATTTTCTTTCGATATACTTTATTGTCTGCATTGAAATTTTAAAGTAACAGTTGTAAATTACAGATGCTTATTTTTTGTGAAAAAAGTAAACATTTTANACTTTTAAGCTGACCTTGCCCAAAGGGTCATGTGAGCTATTGCCATTAGTTGGCGGCAGTGTCTCTCATCCAAGATGGATGCCAGTTCAGTTGGGAATATAGTTTATCACAGGGATTGGTGGAAATGCATTCATAAGTGGTAAATGAAAGGATATGGAGTAAATGCACAAATACATGGTAAGACCTTATTTGAAACTGCTGTGTCATTTGGAACCATAGTTAGTACTAATTACCCCAGTATGACCCTTTTTAACTCGAAAGCCGTAGGCTGAGAGTTGTTAATACCATTCGAGAAAGTCAGGCCTAATTACGTATGTGAAGAGCTACATGCTTCCGATCAAAATAAAGTGCGTAAATTTCTTTCAAAATCCTTTTTTTAAGTCGAATATTGACGTTGTTGCTATATAGAATTGATATCAA
>MJUU01045067.1:43569-57916 GCA_002080025.1 Modiolus philippinarum
GCAGATAAAATCTAAACGTTTGGAAGACCATAAAATCAAAAATGTTAAAAAACTGATAGAGAACAAATACCCAATATGATCTAAATGTAAAGCCAAAATCAGCTAAGGAAGCTGAGGAACAATTCAACTGCTCAGATAAATCAACAAAAGGCTCAGCAATCAATGATGAATGAAAGGATATGGAGTAAATTAACATGAGACAAAGACTCTCCAAATACATGATAAAACCCTTTTATTGTTGTTTAACTATTTTAACCTAAAAATGATTATCAACATGCCTATATCGCTTGTTTCAATTGTTTGTATTTATATAAGATGATATAAATACGCAAAGCAACCAGTATATATATAAGATATGGCACAAAAACAAAGAAATATATCTTGTTTGATCGTAACCGAGCCAGCCCATCCCCCATCTCTCCTAATGATGCCTCATTTTCTCTTTTTAATGTAAAACCAGAAATCACCTGCGTCATTACTTTTTTGAGTAAATACAATGTTAAAACCTGCCTCATCCAATGTTGATTGGATAAATGAAAATAAACACCCCCTCTGACCATTTTTTCTGAAAGAGGGCCCTAGAACCAAGCGCTTAATTTTTGAAGGCCTCGTCAAACAACTGACATTTAACAGTATCTTTCTTGGAAAAGAAATTGATATTTGGTCCTATCTCCGATATTGTTTGCATGGATCAACTGCTTTTCTTGGTGTTTGCAAACTCACAGGAAACAACAATAAAAGCGTTGTTCCATTGCTTGGTTTTACCATGTATTTGTAGAGATTTTGTCTCATTTGCATTTACTCCATATCCCTGCATTGTTAATTTCTTGATATGTAAAAGATTTGGACATCTCTACTCAATTCTTGTCAAGTCATATCAATGTCATGTCAAATTCCGTAACTTGAAAAAGTCGAGAACTTACTATGAGGTATGAGCAAAGCTCATTCTTGAAGGCCTCATGGTAACTTCAAGATGAAAAACAACAACAAAAGCGATGTTCCATTGCTTCGTTTTACTATGTATTTATATAGACTTGTCCCATGTTAATTTACTCCATATCCCTTCATTGCTTATTCTACACCTAAGTTTGTTTCTCCGGCTGTAAGGAGTCGGTAAAAAGATTCCCCTTGCTGGAGATGTATTCTCTACATACATTTCAGATATGGTGTACTGGTGCTTGAGAGTATATCTCATAGGCATGCACTATCATACTTTCACAATGTGGCATCTTTATTTTTTATACTATCAAAATGTTATTCTGACCACCTATTTATTGTGTCAATGTCTCATGATTTTATTATGCCAAGTTTCTTACTTTTGAATCGATGAATGTCCCGTGTTTGTTTAAGAGTTGTGATTGGATTCTGCTAGTCTCTTTGTCAGGAAACGGATGACAGCGATTGTCAAAACATTTTGCCAGTTAATTTTGTGTTTGTTCACATATCTTAGTGATACATGACAAAATGTGAAAATCTTCTGCAAAGCAGTTTTATTATAGTAAAGATGTACTATTGATTTCATTTTCAAAGATCTGTCAAAACGTCTGTCTTCCACATTTTATTGTTTTGCCTAATCTCGTTTATTAACAATGTATTTTAGTAACATTTTGTAAATATAATCGCTTTGTGGTGAAAATAATCCTTTTGTTTGTTTTTGTAAGTGTTTCAACGTTAACTTGATTACCAGATGAAGTTTTACTTGCATTCAAATAATCACGTACGTTTTCGAGAACTCCAGGTTGAAATGGTAAAAATCAATAGCAATGTTGTTTCCCAAAGGAACGGATATTGTTATATTAATATCTGAAGATACCGGGTAGCCTTGTGGAAATCCTGGACTTGATATAATAATTTCCTTTAAAGTTGCATTCAAATCATAATAGTGACTCTGTTGCACTGGTGTTATATCAAGAGTTGGTTGTTCTGTAGAAGACAAAATGATTTGATATATATCTACATTATGTGTTTAATAATAGTTTAGTTCAAACTTAGTTTATTTGTAAATATAACAAATTGGATTAGACACAAGTAAGACATACTTATGAAGTCTTCTCCGGTTTACAATTATTTACAATATTATGACATGCTGATTAAATTATCATATATTACAATATAATATTCAAGCTTTACAGAGTAAACACATTTAAAACAAAAGAAAGGTAATGTGTGTGGTGTGTGTGTGGATAGTTTAATGTTTAAACAATGAGGAAACGTTTCGTTTTCTTAATATATTAAAAGACGTTATTCAATACAATTACATATTGCTCAAAAGTAAGAGCGTCACTTAAGCCAAAGAGAAGATCCAAATCCATACTGCAATAATCCTGCACCAAATTTAGATAATTTCTTAATACCTCCCCTGCGTCATTAAACAAAGGACACTCAAGGAAAAAATGATATGCAGACTCATATGCATGGCCACATCGACATGAGGGATTTCGTATAATATTTACTTTATGGAGATCTCCATTTAAAAAGACGCTTTACATCGCAACTGGGTTAATATTATATACAGTTACCTAGGACCTATTGAAAAATGCTTTGGTACTGTTAATATATCATATGTACTTTTTAGATTAGTTTTAAATTTTGATTTACTTGTACTTTTTCTGATATTCAGGTCTACGTTATTCCACTGTCGAATAGTTGAGGTAAACAATGGATATAGTCTACAAAAGGGGAGAATGATATAATTTATAATAAGTACAATAATACAAGGTAGCAAAACAAAGAGTAAATTTTATTATGCTGTACATGTGTTTCAAGGAGTAATCTCTCATCAGCAGCATTTGAATCAAATAATATTGAAAGTCATAACCCAAAAGAATTTTTAAAAAAAGAAGAAATAATTACCATGATTATCGAAACAGGAGACAAATCCAAGGACATCCACCGAGTGCAATACACGGAATGAATGATGCTTCAGAAGTAGAAAAGGGTTAGAAGTTCGATAAAAACAGTAAATTTCTATAAAACGCAAGGTAAATTTTTCAGAAAAGTCTGATTGTTGGTATGGTCAATAACCTCGGGGACCTCTGGTCCAAATGCAGTGGCATCGGCCCAATGGTTTCAAAATGTAATAATATCAAAGTTCCATAATAAAAAGGTTAATTGCGTTCTGCTGGACAGGTGTTTCAAGGAGTAACCTCTCATCAGCAGCATCAGAATCAAATAATATGGAAAGCCATAATCAAAAACAAGCAAAAAAAGTACTCATTACCAAAAATATCGACATTTCATGACGTTCTGTAAATATCTTATAAACCTAGTATTTCCATAAATAGTACATGACGTTCTATATTTGGAAAAGTCAGGTTTACAACATGTTTAATATGCTAAAGTACGCACAACGATACATACATTTTCAACAATTAAAAGGAATCATTAGGCTTTTCTGTTAGATCGGCAATACTCTGCGATCATATATCTATAGACAAACAGTATATACATATGCTGTTTTTCCACTTCTGAAATGGTGTCAATCAAACAATTCTGATGTTTTGATAATTTCAATATTAACATTTTACATTTTACATATAAGCGGTTATTTACCTTTTTCCAGTTAAATAAATCTCACATTGCCAGTAGAGAAAATAAAAAACAGGGCCCTATGTATGTTATCCCTGGGCCACCTATTGTTCAATGTAATAGGATGTTGTTGAATAAAATATGTAAAGTTTTTAAAAAAATTAAATATTTTTCACTCCACTCTAGGAAATTACATAACAATATAACGTCAATGTTGTTGTCAAGGAAACATCTGGAACATTGACATGAAAATAATAATCCTTATAAATTCTGTATATGGTAAAAAATTTTAAAAAACGCAAAGGATTAAAATTGTTTTGTGCGAATCGTTTAATACTTCTGTGTTGTTCGATACTCGTAACATTATATTTATCTTATAGGTCTATTCAATTTCAAAATTTAAATCCTATCAATGGATTTTTAAAACCAAATGCATATTACATGAAAAATCTTTTGTTTACCTGAATTATCATGAGACTTTATCACTGAAACATTGTCTTCTTTTTCATTCTATGTCTATATCAATTTTCAATGACTATTAACAAACGTAATGTTTATAATCGTGCATTATCTAAAAAAGTGAACTACGAATACTTTTCATTTTCGCGTTTTATATCAACAAAATTCAAATTTATTTTTTCAAATCTTTACCGTTTATTCTAGGCGAAGAATAAAATGTTGCATTAATATAGATAATACCTCCTAACATGTATCTTTTATCTTTGCAACGTTTTAATTGCAAGAGTCTTCCTTTGAATTAGAAATGTTACTCTTCACAGATATGTGTTCTTCCACGTAATACAGAATTTATTCTTTCTATAAAAATGACAAAACACACACAAAAAAACTTATTATATACGGGAAATAAAGCCTTTTTAATAAAAATTCATCCAAAGATTTGAAAGTGTTAAAAACATACATGTAAAAGTCATTTGGTTGCTCCTTACAATCTGCCTTTAATTAATGTCATTAAAATCTAAAATCTACATTTTATTTTTGGTTTCTATTTTTGCTTCTATAAAATAAGTTATATTTTGATCCAAACAAACAAAGATTATTATAATATTTTGGAGGTAGGAGCATTATTCAATATCAAAATATTAACAAAAGTACGACAAATACCGGAATCCGGAAACTTTTTGCTTAGAGGGGACGATTAAATTGAAATCTTTGAAATATTGAGCCTAATAGCATTAATAAACATTACTTGAAGTTCGTAGTTTTTATAAAATTATAGTTCCATGGTAAAAAGCATATATTTTCATGAATTTTTTCCACTTTCTTTTAAATGCATTTTGAATTTTTTGTCAGTCCTTTATAATTCTTGAATACAAAACGTGAAAATTTTGGTCATATATGTAAAAAAGTGGGTAACAGAAAACATCTACAATGGCTTAAAATTACAATCACATGCCACAACCTGCCAGGGAACTACACAATAAAGAAACATATAGGCTGTATTGCTGCTCAAAATTTAAATGTTGAGTATGAATAAATTACCTGTGTTTTTACTGAACTCACAAATGTATGGATTTCTTATGTTACATTGTCTATCATTCCAGTAAAAATGTGAGACATCTGATAAACCTTTCTGTGTGTTATAGAAGGAATTTCTTATTTCAACACAATCTTCTCCAGTCCAGCCATCGTCACTTGGTTGTTTATTTCTGGAATCGCCATCTTTCCAGCCAGGAAACCAGTCTGGTTCATGAACAAAAAAAACGGATACAAAATAAGATTGATCTTAGATATAAAAGTGATGTATTATCATGAAAATGATGAAGTCTCATTTTTTAGAGTGGTTAAGATGTTATATACTACTATATTTGTCAAACATCAGTTGTGACATATTATGGACGTTATTTTCAAAATTTGTTTTATTTTGTACTCTCCAATGACTGTATGGTGAATAAAAAGATATGCAGTAAATACACATTTCCTCATCTAAATCGATGTGTTTGTCAAACGCCAGCTCTACCACATTTTATGGCTTATTTTAATATTTTTCTTTTTTTATTTTGTACTCGCCAATGATAGTATGCACTCATATAAATCGAAAAGCAAAAGTAAACTAGAGAATGTGTCTGTAAGCCACGGATGCCCCGCCAAAAGATTAATCGTAAAGGATAACATAATCATAAAATGTAAGTCAAAACCACTTAATGGGCAAAGATGTGGGCAGTACTCACCAAGGCAATAAATTTGATGAAATATCATTGTCCTATTATGTATAGTTGTTGAGTAAATTGAACTTCAAGGCAAAACTTAACCAAATTCACCGAAGCATAAAATGTAGGTCAAAGCCACCTAATTGTCAATGATTTGGGCAATACTCATCAAGACAATTAATTTGATGAAATATCATTGTACTATAATGTGTAGTTGTTGAGAAATGGACTTAAATTCAAAACTTAACCAAAGTCACTGAAGAGTAAAATGTAGGTCAAAGCCACCTAATGGTCAATGATTTGGGTAGTACTCGTCAAGGCAATTAATTTGATGAAATATCATTGTCCTATAATGTGTAGTTGTTGAGAAATGCACTTTAACGCAAAACTTAACCAAAGTCATTGAAGCATAAAATGTAGGTCAAAGCCACCTAATTGTCAATGATTTGGGTAGTACTCATCAAGGCAATTAATTTGATGAACCATTATTGTTTTATAATGTGTAGTTTTTGAGAAATGGACTTAAACGCAAAACTTAACAAGAGTCACTCAAGCATGAAATAAAGGTCAAAGAGTCAAACTACCTAGTGAACTATGTAGTACTATTAAAGACCTCTGTACTGACCTATTATCATTGTTCTACCTCTTACAGTTTCTGAGAAATGGACTTTAACGCAAAACTTAACCGGACGTGGGGAAGGATGGACAAGGGTAACACTATATGCCCCTTCCGTATTCGTGGGCTGGGCATAAAAATTCCAAATACTTTTGGTTTTTCATTCAATTAAAATTTCAGTCATTCAGCTTATTCCTTGCTATAAACATGATAAATATATTCTTTCTTCATTGCAGCCATTAGTATTTATTCTGATGAAGTTTTTTAATCCAATACCTTTTGTGTCAGTTTCAGTTTAAGTATTAATTTTTTCATGTCATGAGAAATGCTCTAAAATCGATATAAACTGCAAGTAATATAGATATCATTACTAATATTTACAGTATCCTCGGTATTAAGTTACTATCCGTGATATTATTATTATGTTCAGAATGAAAATATTCAGCGTTTTGTGGTAGAGTAATACTTTACAGATTTTTTAGATATTTCTCAATATATGCATAACTAATTTTTTTTTCTTCAGCAATCTTCTTTGACTGATAATTTTTGCAGTACCCGTTGTTTAGTGGTGCAAACTATTTAAACACATCTTAATCGCCATCCTTTGAAGTATTTTCATTTTTGAACCTCTTTGACCCGAATATCTTCGCAGACCTCAAACGTACAAATACTGAATATTAGGTGTCCGCCATGGTATCTGGACAGACATTAAGATTAACTTACATGTAAACGATACAGGATCTTGATTTGTCCACTGATAGTAATTTTCTGTAATAATATCATTAGCACCAATCCAGAAGGCATCTAGTTTTAACGAGCAGTTTTCACTGAAAAGCATGCTTTGAATTACGCTCCATGTTAACAATTTACAACAAACAAATAATCAAAAGTCATGTAAGAATTCTTTTTTAAATGAAATAAACAATAAAGTTTATAACCAGTAAATTTTGTGTGAGAAACCCTTCAAATTTATTTTATTTACATTTTAAACATCTAAAACAACTAAAGAAACATTAGTAACAACTTTGTTATATACACACTACTACATGACTATATGCTATTACTGATTATTTTGCTGATATAAAGTATGGACATTATCATGAAAATCAGTGTGTGATATTAATAGATCTTGATCATGCTTTCTTACAGAATATGTCAGGGATTTAGAAATTTCCAAACAAAACAAAAAATGAAACGAAGATGAGGCTCCTCTTGTCACGACACCGCCCATTTCTTGAAAAATAGTTCAAGTACAGAAATATGTTTCTAAAATATGTTTTAATTCTCGACATAAACTAAAAAAACTTTTCGCTTTCTTTTACCTTTTCCTAAGGTTCTCTTCTAATATATGTTGTGTATCCGAATCCTTCACCGATGCCAATGTGCCTCCCTTTTGATGGCAATCTGCGTTTCCTTCCTCCCATGTTAGTTGATTTCGGACTATTTCAAACACTGATTCACCTTTTTCAATCCAACTTGAATCACAAATACTGGAAGACACATTTACAAAAGTGGTACGCCAAGTGGCAAAAAAGCCAGATTTTGTAACATTACGGTTTGTGACAAATCGAATGGTCAACGAACCCATTTCGGAACGGTAGGATAAGGAATTTTCTATCCCTTTCCATTGGCCACAAAGTCGTTCTACTTTATCGTGCAAATACAGTTCTACGTAATCTAAATTGCATAGATCTCCTTTAACGAATGAATTGTGAGCTGCTTCGGTGTGGAATGTTTGAAAAGTAAGTTCTAAAATATCACTTGTTCCCGATAACTGTATGGTATAAAAACAATCCTGATTATTTGAATAAAAATTAGGATAATTATCGCTGTATAAATAACCTGTTAAATTTGTGAACGTTTGATTCGAACATGGAATGTGACTTGTGTACTCAATCCAATATCCTCTTGTCTCGTGTAGATAGTTAGATGTAAATATAATATCCACCGCAGAGGTGGATGACTGCAAAATATGATGTTCCTGGTTGATATCCGACCCATTTCCACAAAGAATGATGTCAAAATTTTCAGATGTCAATTGCAAAGTGTCTTTGGTACATTTTCCCGCCGTTTTCATCTCAATATCGATATCTCTTATAGTCAACTGAATGCGGTACTCAAGAGGTAATTTGATACTAACTATGCACTTCATGTTTGGTAAATAAACATCTGGGTAGTATATACTGGTAATGTTATCCCTTGGAACTGTTATACTTCTATTACATTCTGTAATGAATACAAAATCATCGTAACACTCCTGTCCTTATAAACTTCAATTCAACCTTAAAATTTCTTGTCAATACAATCATTGTTTTGAAATGAAATAAATCGAAATTTGCATATAAATGTGCGTGCGTTATATAGTTTTTTTTGTTACCGAATTGTAATGGTAGGCATTTTAGTCATATCGAGTTGTGATTAAGATGTTTCAACTATCGACTTGAAATACCGTGATAATTTTGTGGACTCAGTCTATACATTTATCTTGCAAAGTCAATTTAATAGCTTATTATATGAGTTATTGCGACATGTTGAAAACTGAACACAGCATTGATATTAAAGTGTATATGGGTCATTTATAGAGTTGGTAAGACAGTTTTACTGCATTACCGTAAATAAAATAAATTACATATTACTTTCAAATTTGTAAAAATGAATATTTTGACTTGTTTCTGTTAGATTCAGACATAAATTTTGGGTAGCTTTGCTAGTGCCGGTACCAAGTCCGGCTGTCCCTAGCTCCTATCGTTGTTAACGTTTGTCCTTTGTCTCGTTTGTGTTTTTCCTGTGTAGTTCCCTGGCAGATTGTGGCATGTGACTGTAATTTTCAGCCATTGTAGATGTTTCCCCTTTGTTACATAAAATAAGTAAGTTACAAAACTGATGCCTCTCCAAATAAGATCATTGCTATTAGTTGTAACTTTTTATCAAAACCACAAGATAATTGTCGCATTTTATATTACAAGAATAATTATTCAATTATGCTGACTAAATCTTAAGCATAAATCATTATAATCTTGTCAAATCTACATAATCAGTGATACAAGTTTGACTAACTTGCCACCAACTACCTAATAAGTACAGTTTATTTCAACCAACACTGCATTATCCTGTTATTCAGTGATAAATTGGAAGAATTTTTTGCAAAAAAAGAATAGCAAAGAAAAAACAAAACATTTAATTTCAGTTCTTGCTTTATAAACGATAAACAATGAAAAAATCTGGAATAAACCAAAGTTCAACATCATGTCATTTTCCTGATTACTACCAGGAATATTTTTACAGATGTGCAGAGTCAGATGGAGTATAAAACTACTCATGAATGGGAGAATTTCAGAAATAAAATTTGAAATCATCACGTTTGATTTTTAAAGTTATTTATTTTCGAAAAGCATTTCATTTTGTAAAAATGTATATTGGACAGGACAAGTTCAGATTATTCTCGATCAATTCGTATAAATGTATGACAAAGACGTTAAGAGCATATTTCGAGAGATGTATCCTCTCTGTATAATTCGTGTATGGTGTAACTACTCTTGAGAGAATTTCTTATATGGATACAATATAATTTCAAATTTTGGCATTTCAATGTTTGTAATTTCGATGCGTTATTTTGACCACCTATTCATAGTGCCCACGTCTTATGAATTTATTATGCCAATTTTTCTTGCAACTGACTTGATGAGTGCCTTATGTTTATATGTTTTTTTTTTGTCTTCTGTCAGTCTTTTTGTCGGTCCACGAATGATAACGATGGTAAGATCACTTTGTAAATTAAATTCTATGTTTTTTACGATCCCACATCCGGGAATAAAAGCACACATACATAGATGTGACGTTGTATGATAATTAGCAATGAATCCCCCTCAAACCGATTCTAGGGCCGTTTAGGGCTCATTGTTGAAGCCGAATAGTAACTTTAAGATGAAGAACAGCATTTTTTCAATTGTTTTATTTTACCATGTATTTGTAAGGACTTGGTCGCATATCAATCAAATCCATATCTTTTCATTGTTAATATAATCATTTTCAATACTTAAGTACTTTTGTGGATCTAGCATGCTTCATATACGTGTTACTGTCCATTAAGGGATATATGAGGTATATGTCGGATATATATTGGCATGCGTATGGGTCATCTCGGAAAATGTTATTGCTTTAATTTAATCAAATTTTCAGTTTATGTCTTTGATTATAAGATATTTTAATGTAAAATATGAACTTTTGGTCTTATAAGCGTAAGTTAGTGATTGTAATGGCCTGCCACAATTTGGTTTTTACTTTTATTACAATATTAAATAAATATATATAGATAAAATTACCTTTTATATCTAGTGTGTAAAAAATAGCTTTAAATCCACTATTTCCAATTTTATTGTCTGTTTCAAGCTTGACAATAAGTTTACCCGTATTAGACTGAAAATAAAGCTTGTCAAGTTCTGTATCCTGCATTACACCACAAATAATAACAGTTTTATCTGATATCACAGTAACGGCATCGAAGCATTTCCCTCGATATGAAGATTCTAAATTGAAAGACTGGAACTGAAAAAAAGAAGAAATTAATGAAAAATATTCATAACAATGAAACACTGCGTTATTTTTAAGCTTTGTATTATAATGATATGCCTGAATAGTTCACTTTTGTTTTAATTTTACTCTTTTAACTCTTTAATGCAATTACTTGTTTGTCAACAATATATCAACATATGGTTCTTTAGAACAAATAGATTGGAAAATTAATCAAAAGTGGTTCTAAATAGTACATGTAAATCTTGTTCATTTTGGAAACTTTTCCGAACGTAATTTGTACCAAAAAGTTATTTTCTACTATAATATATAACTTTAATAACAAAAACTGAAACGTCATCACACTTAATCTTCATATTTGGAACTTTTCGGATTGCAATTTTTTTCTTGATTTTTCGAGGTAACTTGACGAGACTTACACATTATATAAAGCCTTTACATTGTGTATTGCAGCATCAACTGTTAAATTGAATTTACACAATGTGTGTCTATCATCAATAGTATCGTTATGCTTAATTTTATATTTATGTTAATTTATTCTTTGTCAAGTTGCTTGTATTAAGAAGAAGACTTATCGATACATGGAATATTATTAATCCGATATATTTTTTGTTTCGCATCTTAAGGGGATACGATACAGTACCAAGGGCAGATAATAACATCGCCGGATCTGGAATGTTGTTTTCGCGACGTCATAAATCACCGGACTACGCGAATCGCGGACAGGTTATTGTCTGTGAAAGCATGGAAAATAAATCTATGATAAATTCAATGTGGTTAAATATGAATTGCTCATAACGAAATAGGGAACGTGGCAGCTAAAGATTCGACATGCTTCTCAAAATGAAACCTGATAGCAAAAATCTCCTTTCGGCATCGTTTGCAATAGAATCATTTTTTTCCAAACGGCATCGTTTACAATAGAATCAATTTTCAGGACAATTTCACGACATTTTACGATTTGAATTTTCAGGGGATGCTTTGAAAATTCAATTAAAAATCCCGTGAAAATGGGTTTTTTATATCACAATACTTTCACGGGTTAAATACAAAATGCTGTGACAATCTATTATCAATAAATAATAGGCGAGAGTATGATATTGAAGAGGCATTATCACGATACACATGCATGATAATTTTTTAACTTTAAATGAGGGTCGGCATGATCTTTTTCGGGACAACAGGAAAGGCCAATTATTTCACAGAGAATTGGAAAAAAACAATTATCTGGTACGGAATTCGGTCAATTTTATTTTTCGGGATTACTGAGGGAATCGTGCTTTTTTTCTGGGGAAATCGGGATCAAAACCCTCATACCCAACCCCTTAAATTAAACCAACACAACATACAATGAATTCTGATTTTGTTTTTTATTAAAGGTCGATAGGTGAAACCAGGGAATTGGTCCCTCTATATTGATCTATACTTGAAGTGCGGCATAAGGGAAATCATCACAAAGTCACTAGAAGGGTCGAGTTGTATTCGACTGATCTTTGTGAATATCTTAAAAAGCAAGTAACCATTAATCACAGGATCAATTTTCTGTTCTGTTTGATGTCTTTTATTTCCTGTTTAATGAAATTAAATTCTGTTCTTTTTTTTTCGCAACACTAATAAGAGAGAAAACATAAGTTTACGACGTTTTTCCCAGCAAAATATGATGTAACGTCATTTCGTGCCAAAACCTGGAATGCTCATTTGTAGCGATAAAAAATGCCACTTTTCTCTCTACAGCTTTAAATCAAGCACATGGACCCCCATTTTTTAAAGCGAATTTTGTAAGAGTGAAGTTTCACGGATGTCTCTTGGAATTATGAAGAAAAAATCAGTTCACAATTTTTTTCTATGTGAAATTCTTCTTCCAAGAAATGAACGTTTTTTCTGTAAATATGAACATAAATGTCAATTTCGAACCACAAATGTTGAAACTTTGTTTTAAAATGTATATTTACCTTCTTTAGAAATATCTCAGTAAACTGTAGCAAAAAACCGGAAGCAATTAGCTTAATTCGTTCAAAAGTTATGACATTTTACATATTGTTGTAAAAATACAATTTTTATGCAATATTTTGGAAAATAGGCAATTTTGAATCGCAATTATCTCGAACACGAAACTATGAAGGTATATTTTCTTTGCAGATTTGGAGAGAGCATATTCAAATTGACTTGATTTCAAAATTTCATGAAAAAATCAGTTCAGGATCTTTACTGTATCGTATCCCCTTCAGAATAAGCCTTTTCAAAAAAATCATTTGGCCCGCATTTAAATACAATGAAACAGTTCCAGTAATCAGTCTAACACGGTAAGTGTTGTTCATGCTGAACACATTTCATAACTCTGTTCATATTATATTACTTGGTCGTTGTTTACTGTGACACTACACTTAGTTAAAATGTATTTAGTGATTTAGTTGTGCATTGTTAGCCAACCGTACAAGTGATAACCGAAAGCGAAAAGTGTTTGTATCTCCATTTGATTGGAGAGTTTCAATCCAGGAAAAGATAACTTCACTTTTTGAAAAGGGCTATACCCCCTATACGTGGAAAATCGTTCTTTTATATGACCGGCGATGCACTGACAACTCAATTGTATTGCGGAATTAATGAATTAATCTTAATTTATCTGTTTATTAATTGTTTTATTTGTTTATTTGCACTGTATTATATATTCAGACAAGTATGTGAAAATTCTATTTTACACATGTTAGGCTCTCGTACCACTTATCTACAACTACTAGTATAGTCGTGAAAGGTTTAAACCCAATTAAACAAAATTTGTCATAACCATGAACAATTTATGAGATTATGTTGAAATATATGACAAGAGACTAATCTTTGTTACTAATATTTTACAAATATAGATGTTCATACTGTGTCACCATTAGTAAACAGTGTTTGTTAAATTACTTTCTACGTTGGGCGTTGTTGATAGCCAACCTTCGTGGTATCTTGCATTTCACAATGACCTGCAATTCCCAAGGTTTTAACTTAATGGCGACATCTGGAAACAGTTTTAATAGCTTTATTATAAGGATTCGCGATTTAGATCCATTGAGAATCTAAATGATAATTTAATGGTTTTGTTCATTAATATTTCACTATTTTTATATAAACCTGTAAATGAATCGATGAATTCTTCATAGAAAAAATGAAATACGTGAAGTTGCTATTATCTGGATAAATCCGAGGAAATCCCGGACTTGCAATATAACCTCGTACATCCGCTGCATGGTAACTACGGTTTCCTAGAATAGAAAAAAAAATCATATTTCAAGCTGGTTAAACAATTGTTTTAAAATTATCTTCGTTTTATTTTAAAATATGGTTTTCTTATGTTATTATTCTATACCTAATTCCATTTTCAAATTAATATGTTGTAAATAAAACATGAAATACGAGTACACTGTTTATAAAACAAAAAAATCAAAAGATTCTTCAGATCAAAAATCAAGATTTATCAACATAAAATGCCATTTTTTTTTTTTTTTTTTTTTTTTTTTTTTTT
>MJUU01045067.1:63154-89532 GCA_002080025.1 Modiolus philippinarum
CTTAAACTCGCCTAACAAACATTTAAAACCTTTAAATCGTCTAATTCATAAGGGTTATAATTACGGTATTGTCGTAAAGTCATTACTTAAGGCCTTTTGGGTTGTTGTCTCTTTGACTTATTCCCCGTTTTCATTCTTTTTTCTATATTATCTTATAATTTAATATCGTTGTACATTTGCGCTTACAATATACACAGTTCGCAACTATTTCATTTATGATGAAAATCGTCCAAAGTTGAGAGGAATTACACCAAAACCTTTTGCAACAATAGAAAACTAAACAGTGAAACAAATGTAAATTCAAATTTGAGTTTAATCAAGATAACTTATTAGAACATTGGTCCCTGGAATAATGTAATATTTGACTTTACAAGAGAAAGCACTACAAACAACCATCAGTCGCCTTATGCCTTATTAATAAGAGCTTCAAAAATTTGTCTCAATACGATCATTATAAAAATTCTTTAATAAATATCGGTCTTTATGGAATAATATGAAACTTCAATCCGAACTGTGATTCAAGATTTCTTTTTACCTAAGCTCTGGGATGAACTAATGTTTTCATGGAGTACAACCTTTCAATAACGAATCCTCTTGAGTTGCTAATAGACTTTACAACAATATGAGGGACGGTTTGGTGCGCAATAAAACCGGATTTAATCCACCATTCCTTTTGAAATGGCTTAACAAAGTCGAGACTATTGTGGTTTACATTTTTTCCAATGGTGTTTGAAGCTACTTGTTTTTTTTTCCTATTACTCTTATCCAGTATCTGGAAGAATCGATAGCTGACAAATATCCACAAATAGCAGTGTAATGACAATGAGACGAGACAATCTTGAAACGTTTGACGCTGTCATTGCTATCGACTGCTGTGAAAGCGAAATGCTGTAAGGACCTGTCTGAAATAACTGTCTGCAGCGAAGAATCAGTGCAAAAACATGAGGTTGTTCACAATATCGACACAATTTCTTGTGCTTTTATATACTCAAGCAATAGCTATCTATATAAAAAAAAACAATTTGAAAGATATTCAATCAAAACGCACTTTATAGACCAAATGCATGAAAAAAGACATCAAAACAAAATGCTTCTAAAGGTGTCTCCATGGTATTATTACGCAATTTTTTAATCACACTTGTTCATTTAGGTTTCATACATTTAGAAATATAACATAGTAGTTATCTAAAATGTAAAGAAAGTTCCAAAGTATTTCAAATTGTTATTTTATTTTATCTTCTTTACAACAAAAAGGTGCACAAGTGTGTGATATGAGCAAAGATAAAGAACAATTAAAACGTTGTTCTATGGTTACATAGACTTTGTCTCATGTACATTTATTTCATATTTGCATCATGCCAAAAAAATGCAAGAATTTCTAACAAGGTGAATAATTAATTCTGACAGGATAAACAGTTAATTATGACTACAAAAACAACAATTTGGGACAATAAATAAATTCTGACTGCACGAACAAAGCATTTCTCAGTGGATAGATATGGCTTTTCTGATTTGTTTAACAGTAAATTCTGACTTAACAAAAATATTATTTCTGACTGAATAAACATGCTATTTCTAACTAGTAGTAGTAATATGAGTAGATAAACCTAGGATAGATAAACCTAAGATATCTGACTAAATATAAATAAATATAGTATTTCTATTCAGATAAATAGTAAATCCATGACCTACCTGATGATCTACAGACAACAGTGGCCACATGGTAAAATGTTGAGTTACTAGACAGTATAACAACACTGGAAAGGAAACAATAATATTAAAATACACCATTTAAATATATACATCATTGTTTTGAACAAAAAAATGTTGAAGACTAAGGAGTATCTCCCTCATGCAAAGTTCTGTCCATAGATGAGCTTGGTTTTCTTTTTATGTTCTTTTGATTTTTTTTTGCTCTCCATCAGCCTTTGTATTTCGATTTATGGATTTCCAATGTTTGTTTTTCATCTGCACTGATGAGACATAAGTTGTCGAAATGGCCATATGCAGAAAGAAATTTACAGTAACTTCGGTACGTTATTTACTGTAGATTCTCAATGTGAGTTAGTTTTAAAGATAAGAAACCAAACCCAGATCATCTAATTATTATTCTAACTATGGTTCATTTTTACAAAGATTTGTTCCTGTTAATATTAAGTTACTTTTTAAAAATAGTAAATTCGAATCGGATTTAGTGATAAAAGACATAACTCTTCATATATAATCTTTTCTATAAAACAGACTTGAAACAAATCGAATGCACCTATAAAATGTCTGTAAAGACTTGTCTTTTAACTTTATTTTATTACGTCTGGTGGCATTTAATATATAGCTGCTTGCAGACAACAGTATACAGAAACTTATCAAAGATGCGTCAAAGAGCAGTGGATTTTATCTTCAAATCATTATTTATAAAGGTTGACAAGCATGTACGTGTAGGGTGACACAATCTTATATAAGATAATTAGAAACAAAATTAAATTTTTCTAACAAGAACGGCTGTGTCGCTATATATAGATAGCTTTTTATGTAAGATTTGATGTGCTTTCCAGTACTAATCCAAATCAGAAATATCATATTTTATGAGGAGCTACCTGTCATGACAGTATAAATAATCCGAACATTAATCCACTTTGAATATTTTACAGTATAGAGAAAAGCTGCTTACCTTCTGAAAGAGATTAAAGATTTTTGGTTGAAAATTTACTATAATAGATATCAAAATGCCAAATGATAATGCAAAACGACGGCAGCAGAATACCGAAGGAACAAGGGAAGCGATGACCACAAAAATCGCAGCCAAAAGACATGACAAGACGGCAACAGAGAAAAAAACAAAGACAAAGCAAGGACGTGAGACAGCTACAATGCATGGAAATAAAAAGATACCATTTAGAACTGAGGCACTCATAATGTGTACTCATATGAAAACCGGGAATGAAACCTGCTCAGCTAGCGGCACCCGTCACACTATCAGTGAGTCAATCCAGGGTTGAGTCAAATCCGGTTATGTCAAATCCGTTAAGAAATCTAGCTGAAAATGTTAGTTTTGTTTTGGGGCAGAGACACGTCAAATCTGTCAATGATGTCATGGTGACAGCCATAGTATTTCTGAAGGGATGAAAGTAATAAAGGATAAACAAATCCCTGACTAAGCAGCTTTTCGGACAGTGTTTTGCTCCATTCAAAAATTTACTGCGTAAACTACATGCTCGAGAATATCGAATCAACTGTGATATGTACACTCCATTGGCCGGAGAGGTAGCTAATTGCTAAGAAAGTTCACAAGTGGGACGCTTGTCGCATAGCTTAGATTTGAAACGTCCATCTTCGTCAATGTATATTAAAGCATCTTAGTACAAAGCTGAGGTAGGTGTATCAGTAGTCTCTTTAATTTCAAGCTCATTGAGATAGATATGGTGTGAATATTCCTTGAATTTTGGATTATTAAGACAAAGTACTTCGTCGATGTAGAGGAAGCTGAAAATAAAGGACTAGGCTAAATGTTTTTGTTTTTTTTTCTGAGTAAAATTCGCCTCGTATGAGAAAAGAGAAGAGATCAGCTAAAAGTGGCGCGCAGTTAGTTCCCATGGAAATCCCGATTTTCTGTTGAAAAACACGGCCTCCAAATTAGACAAAAATATTATCTATTAAAAATTTCAACATCTTGATTACGTCATTCTCCGTGTACTTCTTGTTTTACTCTGTATGGTTCTTTACATAATATGTTTTGTCTTTCCCTAGTACCAAATAAGTGTATTTGTGTTCTTCGTTTTTAGTGCAGAAACATTGATGTATCAAATCCTAAATTACTGTTTTCAGTTTATTTTATGGCAGGGTAGTATAAAGAGTAGAAAAATCAAAATTTGTATGCTGTGGCATTGGGTAAGACTGCTAGAGGATAGCTGTTCAAATAACAAAATACCGTAGTTACTGTCAATTCATTTTCTGCATATGCGTATTTCGACAACTTATGTCTCATCAGTGCAGATCAAACCCAAATATTTGGAAGTCCATTACCCGAACATGTAAAAGCTGATAGAGAACAAATAACCAAAAAGGATCTAAATAGATTAGCCAACATTCATCTAAGGACAGAGCTATGCATGAGGGAGATACTCCTTAGTTTTAAATAAAATTTTGTCAAATTTCGATATTGCAAGTTTCAATACAATCGGTTTTCGGGTCAGCACCGAAGTTCTGACTACTGGGATGGTAAATAACCCAAAGAGATCTTTAGAATTTTTAGAATCCACATCTGATCGATGCCGCTCGTGGAGTAGACTTAATCACAGTAACTATTCAGGCCATCTCGGACTGCGGTAAATAAAGTAGTAAGGAGCTTATGAACTGGTTTAGTGGTGCATCTGGAAGACCCCCTAATAAATCTCTGTTTGTATGGGTTCTTATGAAATTTAGGGACCCAATGTTCAGTTTCTATAAATGACCATTTCGACAACTTATGTCTCTTTAGTGCGGATCAAATCAAAACATTCGGAAATCCTTTCACTGAAATATGTGTAAAAGCTGAGAGAACAAACCATCGATAGGATTTAAATCGAAAAGCCAAACTCAACTAAGGACGGCGCTATGCAAGAGGGAGATACTTTTAAGCCTTCAGCAAAATTTTTATGGATTTCAGTTTCGAAGTATCTCAATATTCAAGTTGTCTGGTAGTCTCAAATTCGGTTTACTAAGAGTTTACTTAGCTAGTTTGAGCACTTTGAAAGGATTTATAAATATGCGTATAGTATTATATATTTTCAAGTGTTATGATCAAGAATTAATTAAATGAATTAATGACTCAACTTCGATGAATTGCTCATCATCATTCATGTTACAAGTGCGCTCGTCCTCAAAGATCAATACAAAAGCATAAGTCTTTGCAAATGTTTGAAGTTCATTTTAATGACATTTAAGGGGTATCTATTACTTGTCTCAATAATGCAAATAACAACAGTGCTGAATAAATAAGCTGCATTTTCTAACACAAGAAGAATAGAGCTAAAGAGTAGCGATAAAATTGTTTGCTTTGTGATCAGCTGTTACGATAAATGTGTACACGAGGCAGTCTCTATCAACATGTTTGAATGTGTCGTGCAATTTTACTTCTGTACATGGAAACTGCCTTTAATGATAAACACAAAATAAATGTTTAAACTTCAGAACAGTTGTTTCTTGTAAAAATATACGACGTGTCAGACAAATATTTGGATGTCATAATCTTCAAGCTTAATGTCGTTGGGCGAATCGTTCCCGAATTGGAATTTTGAATTGGAATTTAATCGTGGATTCTCTGTGCAACATGCTGTTACTTACAAACTTTATCATCAGACGTCTGATTTTGGCGGGGAAGCGTTTTATAAATGTTTTCGGGATGCTAGACTTGCAGCCATTATATAGGCAAAATACAGCTAGTGACAATCCCTCACTTACGTGTCAGACTTCAGATGAGTAAAATACCCCTATTTTGTTTGTTTTTGCTCAACAGCATTTGTTTTTATTCTTTCGTGATCCATTTCAGAAACTATTGTTTCTCAACACTTCAGTACATCTGCTGTGGTCCATTTTTATACATTACTATATAATTGTCATCAGTTTGTGTATCTTTTTGGGGTGGTCCGTAGGTGATCGGCTACAAGGCTAAATTCCTCGCCCTTGACGATTTCACCCTACTTTTCCAGTGGCAGTCAGAATTTCCCGTCCCATGGCCATTTCCATACCCCAAAGTGATTATTTATCAACAAACTTGTTCTCGTCTTGATATAGCTGAAATATTGCTGAGTGGACGTTAAACAATATTCAATCAATCAATCAAATTCATTGGATAAGAATTGCTTTACTTGTAGACTTCCAGATATATATATTGTTCTTAAAGAAGGTATTTTTCTTTTGAGATGTCGATACTGTTTACTTCAAACACATAATCAAACTATCAAACGAAGTAGAAAACAATGAACCAAAAAAACAGCACTGCAGGTGGGTTATTTTTTTTTTCATTTATCTATCCAATATTTGAGGTTGGGTACCCATAAACCACTTTAACCCTACCACTAGCTCTTGCTAGTGCTGGGACCAAGGTCGGATATCCCGAGGTCCTATCCTAGTCGCACATTTATCTTTTGTCTTTTTGTTATGTCAGACTAGACATCGTTTGGATAACATGCTGTTATTCTACGTTTCTTTTTATTAATAATAACTATTTTCATTATTATTGTCATTATTATTATTATTCTATATGTTTTGTCCGAGTGATTCTTTAGTAAGCTGCAGGAAACTATTCAACTTTGTACACAGTTAGACCACCATCCAAAGTTATATGATTGGCGTTTCAAATTTTCGAAATGCCAGCCATTTCATAGATGGCCACCAAAATACGTCAAAACTTTAACTTTGTCGGATTTCAATGTTTTTCTTGTGCGTTTCCCTAGTTGTGGCATATGATCATGATTTGATTAAGTTTGAACTTGACATGTTAATTCAAAGAAAATTGGTGATACTTATCATTATGTCTTTGTATGTGTTTATGATAAAATAATTACATTTCATGAATATTCATTTGAATCCCGTCAACATCGCTCACGTGGCACATCAACATGAAGTTGCAATTCCCATGAAACACATTTGATCATATGACCAATAGTAAAAAAAGAATCCCATTGTACATGACATAATATCTTTTTAATAAATTTGTTTTTTTTTATGATTTGGTTTTAAAATGTAATTATAAGAATTGAATGCATTATTTTGAAGTTTCATAGGGACTATGAAAGTGTTGACCGGGCGCACATTTTCAACATGAAGCGCTAACGTGCTTCATTAAAAATGTGCTTCGGTCAACCCTTTCATATCCCAATGAAACTTCAAAATAATGCGTTCAATTCTTAATTGAAGTTAATACCTGAAATTAAAACAACTTCGATGAACATGCGTCGTCCATACCAGTGAACTTTCCTGACCCGTGCCAGAACTACAAATTAAGTTGCTGCTGCTCGGTGTAAACAAATCCTTTGTATTATCATCTAACACTGTAATTTCTGACTTGGAATCTATAGTCGGATAATCATTTCCTGTAATCTTCATGTGAAATCCTTTCATCAATATGTCCGGTAACATATGGTTTATAATTACTGGAAAACAGATATATAAATAAATTTTCTTTGATCTTTTAATAACAAAATGAAACTTCATCGACACAAGAATGCCTGGTCAAATTCTTCAGAGTACATTTTTCTGATTTGAAATTCTAACCGATTAATATGCATTATTCTTTGCTTTTAATCATGCAATTACTAACATATAAATCATAAGGATTAAAGTGAAAGATCTTTTTAATATCTTATTTAAGAGGTTGTCCAAGAAGAAATCGGGCAGATTATATATTATGGCTAGCACATTGTAAATCTCTCCCCACTAAGTGTTTGGTTCCATTCCATAGCTTAACCTATATAAATAACCAAACAGACTCAAATTTTCGTATTGTCCATGGATGGCCAAAATGGTGTTTAAATTCATTAACAAATTCAAATTCAAATATTTTATTTGTCTTGTAAACTAACATAGAAGTATGTGACAATAACAAACATAACAAAACAGGCAAGTAAATAAAATTACATGTAACAATGTTACGAGTCCCCTGTCCTCAGTTCTAATGACCGTTTTATAAAGGACCAGATTTTTTATTAACAAAGCAACTAAAGTTTGTACAAATCAAGGAGTTATCTCCCTAGATTTCATATTTTCTAGGAATTTATTACTCTAAAATCATTTCCGTAAATTAAAAAGCTTTTGTGATTCTGAAATGCTAGTACCCCATATCCTTCGTAAAATATTTAATACAGGAGTTTGTCTTTTATTGCAGTGTGGAGTTGGTAAAACAATTCCCCGTGGTAGAGATGTATGCTCTTTATTTTTCTTAGACATGGTGTACTTGTACATGAGATAATATCTCATGTGTACACTTTGTTCAATTACTTTTATCTAAATTTATGTAAATTCTAAAACCTAAGGATTGACTCCCTCCATCTTAGTTTTGTCCTTAGCTGTATTTGATATTACTTATTATTCGGATTTCGTTTGGTTTTATACATTTTAAACATTTTTTGAAATTATGGGTTTCCTTTGTTTGGGTTCTAGTGCTGCTGATGAGGAATTAATTTCCGAAATGGCCATACAGCTCATTAAAATTATTGCAGTTGGGGTTAACATATGTGTTATGGTCTCATGTTCATTTACCCCATATCCTTCGTAGAATATTTAATACAGGAGTTTGTCTTTTATTGCAGTGTGGAGTTGGTAAAACAATTCCCCGTGGTAGAGATGTATACTCTTTATTTTTCTTAGATATGGTGTACTTGTACATGAGATAATATCTCATGTGTACACTTTGTTCAATTACTTTTATCTAAATTTATGTAAATTCTAAAACCTAAGGATTAACTCCCTCCATCTTAGTTTTGTCCTTAGCTGTATTTGATATTACTTATTATTCGGATTTCGTTTGGTTTTATACATTTTAAACATTTTTTGAAATTATGGGTTTCCTTTGTTTGGGTTCTAGTGCTGCTGATGAGGAATTAATTTCCGAAATGGCCATACAGCTCATTAAAATTATTGCAGTTGGGGTTAACATATGTGTTATGGTCTCATGTTCATTTACCCCATATCCTTCGTAAAATAGTAGAATTTTTTTGATGAAAATATGTCATGTGCCAGCCACTGCCTGAATTTCTCATGAACATCCTCTTAAATGATAAGGTACATTAATAGTGTCACTAATTACAGTTTGGATAATGCTATAAATGTGTCCACGACTAATTAAATATCAATAGACCTATAGATCTAGGATGTGATATTATCGAAATCATCTTTCCATAGGCTCTGTAAGTCTCGTTCAATTTTGCAACTTCCGGGCACATCCTTTGTACCCGGAAAGTGCATTTTTAACAAAAACATATGACGTTTCAAACAAAATATTTGGACGTCATAATCTTGCAACGTCATATTTTGGCGGGAAACCTTTTGAAATTGCAATTTTATCGTAATTTCTCGGTGTCACATGACGAGACTTACAGACCCTATTGGGAATTTGAGCATTCCATTTGAGTGACACATAAAACTGCATTTTAAATGTTTTAATCATTTTGATGAATTACATCTCAATAGTGCAACTGGGATGAAATCAATATAAAGCAAGTTCCGCAGATAACTTCTCTAAAGTTTCTGCAAAATTGGACTAGGTAGAGTATTTTTGGATATCCTGTATGGCACACAATGAATGAAAAATGCATCAACATCAAGTTTATTCTCACTACGAACGGTATTAACACGTTTCCCCATCAGAAAGTGAGATATTCATCGTAGGCCATCCAAGTTAAAGGCTGGGATATCTTGTCCTACATATAAAATAATTCCATAATTCCTGAAACACCACTTAGGGTTGGTGTGAGCCTAGAAAAACGGTAGTTGTGTTGGAAATGCAACGTTTGAAAGCTAGCAAACAACTTGGATGACTAGTAGTTTCCATAGAATGCGTAGGTAAATGTACTTATACAAGCCTTGAAAATTAGATTCTATAGTCTATAGCCAAAACCCAACAAAGATAAATTTCTAGGAGGTCGAAATTATCTTCAAACTGCGGAAACAGTAATACAACGAGGTCAAAATCTAATCTGAAAAAAGGTCAAACTAGAATAACATATTAAGGTTTGATTTTTATGCTGATGAGAAATTTGAATTATGTTAATGCCATTAAATTTGGAAAGCTGTTTTGTGACATATTTAAAATCAAGTTTCAGAAAGAAAAACATGAAAGAATATGGAGAGAATGTACATGTGACAAAAACGCACACTATACATAGAAAACTCCAGTTTATCAAGGACAGGGCTTTTATTCAAGTCTACATTTTGATGTCGTCTGAGGCTCTCCAACTAGAGGTGAAAAATATTCAACCCCTCAAGCGAGATCAAGATGGCCCCTTGAATGCACTTAAGCGGTATTTTTGACAAAGCTAAAATATGACATTGAAGCAACACATTTCGGGAGCGGTAAATGAGAAAAAAGTAAAACCGGACAATGTCTGCCTACAAATAATTGTCATTACGTAGCCTGACGAAAGACAAAAATAAGCCAATTTGGCACCTAAGGCTTTCTCCAAGAGCAACATCGAATTTTCGAAACATTTGTTAGACAGATTACCATTGAAATCGATCAATGGTATTGGATTATAACAGATTAGAGCATGGTTAGACCCATATATGCCTTGCTATCGCTCAGTCTTTAAAAAAAATTAAATCAAATATGAGGTGTGACTATGCTCCGAGTCGCAATTATCTGCGAAATGATGATTTCCTAAAAGTCATTACTCCCAATCCCATTACACAATAGGGTTGATTTGTACATGTTTATTACAAATAACTGTGAAACCATTTGACATTATTTATTCTGTATAAATAGCATCAAATGATGGAATGTTTTAATTTTTGTTTTTAATCCCACTTTAAGAAGACATTTTCTAGTATTGCACTGTTCCATTGGGATATATTTTTGTATGTTTCGCTCTTATCTGGCGTACTTTGTCATGCATATTGCATGAGATATCCAAGTTTTTCATGATCAAATACAAACAAATTCTAGAGATCTGCCTTAAGCATTCTCCTTAATATTAGTTTCATGTTGATATTACTATATCATTCCAGACATTGATTGATTTTAAGAGTTTTCGTGGCAATTAAAGGTAGCAATTAAATGTCCACAAGGTAAATGTTGTAATAATAAAACTTTTCCATTCTAAGCCATATGAGATTTGATTTTTACTTTTTCAAATAAGCACGAGAGAAAACAGTACAAAACACGTGAAAATTTGAGTTAAAGGGGTGACAAATAACTAAATACCAAAGTTATTGTAAATTGAGTTTTTGCTGATGTCAAACTCGGCAATCATTGAATCTTCAGTGCAGATCAAATAAAATCGTCTGGAAGCTCATTAACATTTAACACACCGAAAAGTGTCGGTAATTTCCCCCTCGAAATAATATATACACTGAAGCCATGCATATATGATTCCGGCATTATATATTTACTTTTCTAATCAAAATTGAAAAGGTATAATCTTAGAATACAGCAGACGACAAAATTACAAACTCTGCATACACCAGACGACAAAATTATAAACCCTGCATACAGCAGACGACAAATGTATAAACTCAGAATACAGCAGACGACAAATGTATAAACTCAGAATACAGCAGACAACAAATGTACATTATATTAACCCAGAAATATCACACAACAAAGTTCACAGACATCAGAATACAGCAGACGAAAATTTTATTTGTTTAAGTATTTTTTTAAGTTTCTTTCAAACTGTACCACTAAAATTCACCTGCCATATTTTGATATCACATCCCCATTATCAGGTTTGTTCTTCGACGCCGGAAAAAAAATCAAGAACCCGAGACATGTCTTGAGCAGGCGTGTAGTGGCCTAAAAGCAACCTGATAATACCGATGCGACACCAGTCGGGAGAAGCATGAAGGTGAATTTTATAATAAGAGATTGCCTGGAATCAACGTAGTTTCTGTCACATCGCCGCGTATGAATAATTCTGTTTAAAGTTCTTGGTAATATAAATGAACATTATATGACGGCCGAAAAAACATATTAGCTTTCAGTATAAGCAATGAAAAATGACAAAGGGTGTTTTAGAATAAAATGTAATCATTACATTTAAATGGTTGCCGTCATTTTATTACAAACATTAAATTCTTACCTGTATAATTAACATTTGGCAGAATGTCAAGATAAGGATCCAAAATGGGATGCTCTATACTTATATTGAAAAATTCAGATCCATCTTGAGAAATATGATCTGAATTATTCCCTAGAAAACTTCCACATGTTGTCGATATCTCATAGCCTCCAGTCAGATAAATGATGGTACACGTCAATGATAAAAGTCCAAAAACATTCAGGTGGCATTTCATTCTATCCTACTGAAAACTTCCATTAATAAATTATCTTAATCCTAAAAATAAAAATAATAAAAGTTGTAAAAGCACTTGGTACATTTTGTGTATTCCCTTTTTTTCTTTATAGAAAGTGTTTACTCTACGTTCGATGTCTCCAAATACACAAAATAGAAAACTAAATAAAATTTTGCAAAAAGTAAAACATCGGCACTGTTTTTGACATTCTCATTCCACAATAGAATATGTATTCCAAGCTATACGAATATTATATTAATATTGCAATTTTATTTCTTTGATACATGGCACTGTGTATTTTCGTTTATTGTGTATTGCGTATTTATTGTGTATTGCGTATTTGTTTCCGTGCAAATTTCCTGACATCTCATTATATTGAAATAACAATATGATTCGAGGACATGATAAATTGTCTTGCACGATTTAACAATTATGATTATTAGGATTTATCGCAATTCCTTGGAGTAATCCGGTCCATCATTACTAATATTAATAGATCGTATTATGAAATATAATTGCAAAACGTCAATCAACGATAAAATAGAATAATTGCAGGTATTATATATATATAAATCAGGACTACAAAAAACAAATAAAGCCGAAAGCAAACCACCAGATAAATCAGAAACAAGAGGCCCAGAAGCTGAGTTTATATCGCTCACTTGATAAAATGCCTCCAGGTATATATTTGTAAAATGAACAATAAATTTGCTAAATTTGAGCTCTTTTGATAAAAATATCAGAAAAATAAAACACTCCTGTAAGGTTTGGTCTGGTTTTTCTACAGAAGTCTCAGAAGAGATGACGAATGTATTTTTTTCTTCGTATAGTCTTATGTTAAACTATATCGTGTATATTCCATGCCAGTGGTCACGTTTGATCATTCCTGTAAAGTTTTTTTTTACTTTGTACTTTTTTTTTACTTTTTTTTTAATTTGTACTTTCAGATGACATGATTAAACTTGCGTAATGACGTTTGGAAATGACGGCGGTCCCTCACTCCCTTTTTGACAAAAATCCAGTTCTCATAAAACTGATTGCATCATTTTTCTGAACTTTTTTGACATAAAATTTTCGATAGTCTATTTTTGCTAAAAAGGATATATGGTTGTTAGATAGAATTACAAAACAGTAGTCTTTCCGACCTTTATGAAATTTACCAAACTTGGAATCGAATATTTTGGAAATCTGTTTGGTGAAAATGTTTGCTGTGATTGAAAAAAAACCTAACTATGGTTTCAATGTAGATTTCAAAATAATGCTACAAGTATCAGAACCTCAATCTTAGGGTCTTTGTCAAAATCGACATCTTAGACATTTTTCTTTGAAATTAATTGTCTGCCTTGTTATAAATTGGTACAAAATTTAACAAAGCAATAAATGGTCAATTTTCTATGAACCTTTCTTGTGGTACAGAGTTCAAGTAATGGCTAAATCTATTCTTCCAGTCGAAAAATAAACAAACCTAAACAGGCTATTGAATTCAAGAACATCAATCACTCTCACCTCATGCAATTTCTATTTTATTTTTGCGTTTGATAAAACAGTTTATTTGCATTTCAATAACTTAAAATTATTTCTTAATTTCAATAATTATACGATTACTAATCCGAGATTCTGATTATCGCAAAATATTCAACGAATGATCGAATACCGCAGTAATTCACGAATGCTATTGTGACGTCACTTCCTAGAGCGAAATTATGGAAAATAATTTCACAGTTTATTATCACTTTTTTTCACTAGGAAATCTTAATCTTTCACCGCTATCTATCTGGGAGATGGGAAAATATTCCATTTGAAGAACGAATATGTAATCTCTGTCATATGGATATGATAGGTGATGAATATCATTATTTATTCATATGTAATAATGACCAAATTAAAGCATTAAGGGAAAAATATATACCTGTTTATTACATAAATCGCCCAACAATTTATAAAATGCATGGACTTTTATCCCTCTCACAGTAGGTAACGTCGTCCTGCGAGGACATGATTTTCTACGATAAATTGTCCTGCTCTTCTACGATTGTCCCGGATTCAATACGAATAATATTGAAAAAATGTAAACATGCAGACACTTTCACCATAGCTCTTAAGATAGGTTGCTTTCCTTAAATTGGAATAGTAAATCTTAGATAGTTATCATATAGCATACTACACGCTTTTAATCTCTCAAATTTATGAACGCGTATTTGAAGTATAAACAAAATTCAAAATTCATTAAAAATACAGTTTTCTTTATAATTAAAGCAAAAATTTTCAAGTAAAACCACTGACAGTATCGACACTTCAAATACATCGAAATCCGACAAGAGAACAGCGACATGAATTGTTCTGGAAGACCGTAATTCCTGATTTTCAATTTTACTGTGTCCTGACTTTTACCCGAATTGACCTAGCTTTTATGCGATTGGTCCCGGAATTTAAACGATACAAGTTAGATTAAATAATAAAGTTATTCCCGTTAACGATAAAGTTTGAGGCAAAACAGTTACAGAATTATAAAAGACCAACGAAGCTAATTTTTGCAAATAAAAAAAGGCAAGTGAACGTTTAGTGATTTTTTTTTATCGAAGTGTCACTTTTCCCGTTGATATGTATATAATGTGTAACCCTCTTAATCTTTATTTCGACTCACTTGTTCGACCATAGCAATATCATAGTAAAATGATATTTCAACATCTACTCTTTAAACATTGATGCAAATTCAACCAAATTTTATAGGGCAGACTAGGCTCCTTGAGCTAGCCGGCAATTTAGCGACAAGCACTCCCTGGCCCATCTTTTTAAATCACGTTTTGTCTCACTCTTTCTTTTTCAAGATTGTGGTCTTGGAGTTAATGGTCCAACTGTATTGGGTTTTATTTGTATGTTTATAATACTATAGGGAAACGGGATAGAGGAAAGGGAGATTTGGGTACCAGTAAACCGGTTTAACTGTACCGGCTACATGTATCCCGAGTTCCTATTGTTGTCTTTGTAAAAAATGTCTTTTGTCATTTAATTGTTTTTGTGCAGTTTCCTGGTGGTTGTGTCATGTGATTGTAATGTCCGGCCATTGTAAGTGTTTCACGTTATCTTTTCTCCATTAATGGTCAGTCCTTGTCGAATATTGATCACTTCATTCTGTATGTTTGGAAGCACGGGAATAATATGTAATCTTCAAACACTCATCCAGTGCTCTAAAAGGGACCAATAGACAATACAACATAGAAATAATGATTAAAGAGCACTCATCGGCTTAATTGTAAGAAAACTTGGCAAGTAAAATCGGGAGATGTGGGCAATATGTATATACAGATGACAAAACATGGCTTAATTTTTACAAAACAAGAAAGACAAATGTTGAATTTATATGAGAATTTTTTATATGAACAAGTACACCATAACTGACAAAATAAAAAAAAGCATGCACCTCAAGCACTTGAATCTTTTTGCGGACCCCAGACTATGCACGAATTTTGATTGAATTTGTCGAGGGGTTAGAAAATGACAATAACCGCTTTCAACACAATATTTTTACGTGTCTGTGTGACTGGTTGAGCAGATCAGGTTTACGCTACATTACCAATTGATGATACCTGCAGTTTTGTAGGCTTTCACTCTGTTAGTGCTGTAATTTTGAGGCGCCCTTGTTTTTTTTTTTTTTTGGTGTTAAATATAAATTGCCATGCTTTAGGCTTTTTTTTTTGTTTTGAAATGACCTCTTTTTCCGTTTTTTTATTGCTTTGCATTCGATTCCTGGTGTATTAAGGAGGGCCTTTTTCAAAATTACTCATTTCATTTAGTTGGAAGGAGTTATCGATAGAAAACATGGTCGCCAGCAGAATAACGCTATAAAAAAACTTTTTAGTTTTCGCCAGATGAGCGATACATGCTAAGAATACAGAGATTCTAGTTTAATAATCTTGAACAGCCACATTTTTTTAGATATTTGACTGTAGATGTCATGCCTGCTGTCTATAAAGCAGAAAATGAGTTTTAGTGATAGTATAATAATTTCCAGTGCAATTGAAGTAATGAAAAAACACAATTATAAAATGTGCCAAATATAGAGTAAATAACAATAGACCGAAATTGCTGAAAATTTAGTAAACTGATACCATTCAAAGGATGTCCCGTGAAAGCATGCACGCTTATTTACCGTGAATTCTTTGTATGATAGTAACTCAAAACTTGTTTAATATGTATCAAAATATCTCAAAAAAAATTCTATCTACTTTAATATAGCGTTTTAAGAATTTTTTTTTTCGAAGTCGATTTTAGAAGAATAATATTTTTAACAGTTTTGATTTGACCTCAGAAGTGACTTGATCTGGTTTCAATATGAGCCGTTCGCTAACTAAAAATTTTGTTTATAGTAGTCCTGTTCTTAAAATTTTGGTGCGTTTCCAAATCGCAGTTGCTTAATTCTATCATGCGCAACTAAAAAGCCAAGCCTTCCAAACTCCGACTTGCCCACACTAGATCTGGGACCCATGTTATTTTTCATATTTTGCACTATTTTGTTTTAAGTTAACGATTTAAAGTGATTTTTTTTTCATTTTAGTGAAATACTGCCACATCAAGCAGAGCGAGAATAATCGAAATGGCATGGAATATGAGCTATTGTCATTTTGTCTTGTTTATTTTGACAAGCAGTTCGTTTTTTAGAAATAAAACTGATTCAATAAATCTGTCCCCACCGTCAGTTTTTGACTTGTATATCTTTTGTCAGCTTCTGTGTTGAAGAAAACACAATGTTATTAAATGTGGACGGAAACAGACAAAATTTTGTGTGCATTCATACATAATACAAAAATACCCAAATATTATAATGTAGCATTTTGTCATCTTTCACAAAGGAACTGCCAGTTATTGAGTAAGTCAAAACATCACTGCATTTGATTGGTCGACCCTAGTAACAACACAGTCCAACAACAAAGTTAAGCCCACGACTCGAATAATTGAGATCTGTCCTTTGTAAACCTTTTGTCGTTGAAAGGGACTGTTACATCAATTTTCCGTCATTTAATTGAAATGATTGAGATGATTATCATAAATGCCATGTAGAATCTGGCCATATGTCCTTTTTATACGACCCCAAAAAATTGAGGTCGTATAATGGTATGGTGCTGTCGTTGTCGTCGTCGTCTGCGTCTGCGTCGTCGTCTGTAGACATTTTTGTTTTTGGTCAATAACTTAAGTTCCAGTTAATCAATCCTTATGAAATTTTAAAACAATGTTCCTAGGCACAAGAGAAAGACTTTTGGTGGTTTTGGATTTTGTGGCCCCTCCCGTTTTTAAAAAAGGGGCCAAAAAGGGCAAAATTGGGTGTATTCACATAATTGGCTGTAGAATTTTTATTATTTATCAGATTTTGATGGGGTTTCTTTCAGTGTGCTCCTGATGAAATTTCCAGCAGTAATATACAACAGATTCTACGTCGCATGTACCGTTCATGAGATAAATGGGGTCCGAAAGGGGCGAATCACAATTTTTTTTTATTTCTGGTCCGATTTTGATGCAGTTTTTTCAATGGATTCCTTATGAGAAATAAATATGGCGCAAAACCATTAGATATTTGATAACATGTTTCGTTTCGGGGCTATGAGGGGCCAAACGGGTCCAAAATTGCAAATGTGCAGATTACATAAAATTTTTATTTTTCATCGGATTTCGATGGGATTTTTTTCTTTACATTCCTCCTGTCTTAAGCTTACAGTATTATGTCAACGTATTTTGTGTTCTCCTATCGTTTCTGAGCTGTAAGGCGTCAAAAGGGTCAAAATTGTAATTTTAACAAATATGTAAAATATTTATTTTCTCATCGGATTTAGATGTTTTTTTTGTTTTTTTTTTGTTTGTTTTTTTTTCTTAGTTTGTGTCCAGCTAATTACTGTTTCAGTCTTCTTATTGTGTCCATATAGTTTGGTGTCAAGCTCTTTACTGTGTCCACATTCACATTATATTGCACTTGTTCAAATTTCAGTGGTCGACATGCTGCGGTCGTATCATGCTGCGCTCAGCGTAGCCCTTTATTCTTTAAAAGCAATAAACTCGACACAACAACTGTTTTATAAACAGTGTCAAAATATTCATTATGAACCAACATGTAACATTTGATTCATCCTTTAACTTGTGAACAGATATTAATTAAACTTAAGAATTGTATTCATACTGACGATAAAAAATAGTTCGATTTACATATTTTCCCGTTAATATGAGTCCCGTTTAATCGCAGACAACAAGTTGGATTGGCTGTCTGAAATGTGGTATTTATTGTAAACAGGAAAGCAGGATGTAGAAATAGGGGACGCCATATCGCTGATGATAGCGATAAACGAATTTGAAGTCTTAAACTATAGTAAGGGTTGGTTAGTTATATGGTCTGAAGTAGGAGATGCATTGTAGGATTTCTCATGTTACGAAAACTGAATTGTCCGACACTCAATTTTAAGCGATGTACTTGATGTAACATTGATTGATTGATTTATATAGCTTGTGCCTCTGGCCAATATGACTTACCTCAGATCTATAACTATGCCAATATGAAATAAATTACGCAATGATACTATATTATATGCATTATATTGACTAGGCATTATGCTGGACAATCAATAAACTATTTTTCTTGGATGTAAATTTAACACATTTGTTACTTATTGGACCGAATTCATAAATCAGATAATTCCTTATGCAGGATTTTTCTATTTCATTTCCAAGAATGGAAAATCTGGATGAGAACCACAAATGCAGACAGTAAGATAATTATATGATACAAGGGCAAAAAAATATAAATCCAAATCATTTGTCTACTCAGCTTGTTTTACCTCGTTGCGACAGTTAGTTTTTAAAATAAACCTTAAATTTCAATTTCATCTATCATTTTTTGCTTACAAAACTCATGATTGTCCTGTAATTAAAGCTGCGGTATCATTTTAATTGAAATATCTATCGTATGAATTCACAGACAAATCGTATAAAATCTGGGACATCAGTAGTGGACACTCGTGTAAATTCCAGGACAACACGAAACTCCGAATTCTCTAGTTTCTACGTTATATCAATAACACAATTCCGGACTATATAGACAAAGAAGTAACATTTTAGTAAAAATTGCAAAATAACATAGAGAATAAGAAAACAAAGGGGTATTTCCGCTTGTAAAATCGGGTCGAATCCATGACAATCGTATAAAATCATTTAGGGAAAATCGTAGAAAATCATGTCCTCGCAGGACGACGTTACCTACTGTGCCTCTGCAATGTTATGGTATTGTCAAAATTGTGCATGTTTTTGAGACAGTTTGAAAAACTAATTTCATAAATAGTATAATATGTATAAAAGTTATGTTTTATTTGTTTTTATATATTTATTTATGTTTTATGACTTATTACAGACTTTATCACGGCGTAACGCATCAAGCTCGCCCTAGCGGGCTCACTTGATACTGGCCGTGATAAAGTCTGTATCAAAAACAAAATGTCCTATATTCCATATACCTCTCACCTTAAAATCCCAAAATATTTGCCACCAAAATAGGAGGACGACTGATATTTTTTGTGACGCCATATGCCTTACATTATAAACACATAAACACATGTATGAAACTTCCATTTTTTTTTACATCTACGAGGCATATTGAGCAAATTCGATGCAGACTTCAGCAGGCAGAGCTCTCGGTATCAATTACCGTTGCTTATCTTATATAAAAAATTCGGTTACAGTGCATAGTTATAGACTAACAGCTCTCAGCATTATTGCTGTTGACGCAAGCTTCAAGAGTCAATATATTTCAAACAGATCTATGTATAAAAACCGTATTAAATTTTTACAAAGGCAGTACTGATCCTCTATTCTAGTAAACTTTAAGACCTAATTAATTTTATGGATTGCTGAAACAGACACTCTTGTGTTACTGTTGTTATTTTGTTTTGAAGTTGCACACAAGTAAACACATTTCATTCAGTAGGTCTTTTATGATTATTGCAACTAATAAAGTTACTTTCTATACACTGAAAGCAATATTTGATTATGTTGTGATTACAATCTACAAAATTATTTTGACACCAATTCAAAATACTAATTATATATATACTTAAAGACCAATTACAGACCTGTTAATATGGTAGAAAATAATATTAAAACTTTATATGGTAAAACTTAACCATTGTATCCGATGTTGCAATTCAAAAGTTATTATTTTAGGATATCATTTTGAATGTTTAAAATCCCATTTTGTTCATTACTTCGGAATTCGTTTGCCGATGTTTTACTAGTTTATTATATGTTTTTTTTTTTTCACTTTTAAGTAATAATTAAAGTATGTTACATAGTAACTAAATTAAATTACTTTGAGAGAAAAGGGTTCATCAAGATGCCTGAGTGCGAAGCAATTTTAACCACCCAATTTCTTACGAAGCACTTTAATTCAATTAATTACTCTGAAGTGCAAAAGTGATATAAGCTAGTAATGATCATAAATGGTCTTAAATTTCTCTTACATATTACATATTCAGTTAACAATCAAGTATTAGACGATAACTTGATTGTACCAATGAGAAAGCAATATGTCATTTCAAAACACTTTTTATTTTTTGTGTACTTTTATGTCTCCGTGTCAATCTTAACTAACTGCTAATGATATGACGTTGGCGCAATATATATCAACAATAATAAAAAACATGCGTCAAATAGTCATAAAAAACAAAATAATTACAAAAAATGTACAACAATTCGTACGTAAACTGATCAATTTAGCAATGGGTATGTTTTCCCTACATTTGCGTTTACTACGAGTGTGTAATACTTCGTTCTGTCTCTAGATGCTGATTTGAAAATGAGTTCTTATTTGTTCTTCTTTTAAAAGACACACTTTTGTGAAAACTGTTCTTTCAGAACGTTAACGTAACAATGGAATTCGCCTTCCTGCTTTTCCCGACTGATGTCGCTGTTGCACTATCAGGTATTTCGCGGGAAAACTGGTATTTCACGCATGTTCAAAAGTTGTTCCTTGTGCGTGAATTTTCCCGGTATCACGACGTCATAGAACAAAACCTGATAGTGCAGTGGTGACACCAGACGGGACAAAATATGGAAGGTGCATTCCATTTTCTTTCTTAAAGTAGCAGACACAGTATTGGTCACTATTAAACGGGAAACTCTGATGTTAGCACCTGTTTTTCGTTCTTCTTTTATGTTAGGAGCAATCACTACCTGAACCACTTTATGATGAGAATTGTGGTATCTTCAGACTGGTGTATAAATTTATAAATTTATAACGTCATCATTGTATAGTACATGTATACTGTACTTAAGAGACGTCTGAATCAATCCATTCACTCATAAAACTGTTTATAAATAAGTTTTGATCTTTACTATTTTGACTGTACTATGTAATACTTTTTTTTCTCTTTTTTGAAGTCTTACTTAAAACATATGTATCTGTGCATGCTTTCTATATTTATATAAAAATTAATATTGTTATTATATAAGGAGAAGATTTCATAAGTTGGAAAAACTTGTGCATTATCCTTTCTGTTTATGAGCAAATAAAATAATTCAAAAATAAAATAACTCAAACCACTTTATTGGATGTAAATCCTAGTCATAACTTCTGATTTTTCTTCTTCACTTTAAAGAGGGGTCACCTCCTTGAACATCTGACGTTAAGATTTTTTCTTCTTCGTTTTCGAGCAGTCGCTGTCTTAACCACTTTATTAAATGTTAACTCTGATGTAAATATCTATTCTTCATTGTTCTGCTTTATGACTGTCTTCACTTCTTTATTGTATTAAACTCTGATCTTAGTGTCTGTTTTGGTTCTTGTTTCAGAGGCAATAACTGTCTTGACCACTGTATTGAATTAAACTCTGACGTTAAGGATGGTCATTACCCAGCTTCATAGTGTCATTAAGTTATTATTCTTATTTAATAGAACATTGATCATTTATTATTTTAAGCAAAAAATATTTATGGGTCAGTATGCCCATGTTTTAGATATATGCGCCTAAAATGATGGCGGGAATTTACTTCTTTGGACTTTTCGTTCACTTTGCATTCAGGCAATATACTTTTAAAATGCAAAGCAGGAATGTCAAGAATTTCATCAAATTTTGTAGAATGTCTCTGAATTTCAAAGAGGTATGCAATCATATTTTGAAGATGAGGTAATAACAAATTTACCGAACGGAATTGTCAAAAGCCGAAGTTCAAATCATAAAAGAACAAAGCAGGTAAATTTTTTTTTACAGCGAATCAGGGTGGATAAAAGAAGAGAGCCCTGAAGGTCGGAGACAATTTCAAAAGTATGTAGGTACTCCAGCGAAGAAAATTGAATGTTCGCATTCAGTGAATATAACGGTGCAAAAAGATAGTTATCTGCTTCAATAATATGAAATTGAACTTTTAATCTCCAAAAAAATTAAGATGAAGGATAAATTGGCATCATTAAAAAAATTCAATTTTTCCATTTCCGGTATGTTTTTTCTTCGCATTTAACAATCTTATTGAGAGCTAAGGAAAAACTGGTTCAAACTTATTTGGAGTTGCGGCGCTTTGGCCACTAATTGAGATAAACAACAATGAAAATTAAGGAAAACTGCAAAAACAAGTAAAAGTTAAAATTGTCGTGCACCTACGTGCATTCATAAATCTATTTGAAACTTTGCAGTTGAAAAGTATGAGCCTTCAGGGTTCTCTTCTTTTATCCAAAAGCACGGTCACAAAAACTGTTGAGTCAGGGATATGTTCAGCCCTTGTTACTTTCGTCCCTTCAGAAATTCTATGGCCGTCACCACGACATCATAGATAGATATGAAATGTCGATAAAATACTAATACGAGATATTAAACACTGTATAAAACACAATATCCGAAAATCTCACTTCTGAATTACACACTTAGAGTTTCGAGTTTATCAAACATATTTGGCTGACGTTAATTTAATTTATCTAATTATTTTTAGAATTTTTCAGTTATGTGTACATTACCCTTTTTCTTTATTCGTGTAAATATTTTCTGTATGTGTTAATAACAGCAATTTCAGATATCATAAATACTTATTATTTTTTACATTATTTCTCTTTCTTTATCACCTATCAGTCAAAAAGTAAATGTTATGCCTTTTAAACAACAAAAAAACAAAGTTCTTTCAAATCATTGCAAGTAAAGTTAGTCTTCAGCTGTATCCGTCTTAAAGGTTGTATTATCAGAGACGAGAAATATCAGTATTCAAATTATTGACCAGTTTAATTTTTTCCCTTAAGTTAAACGTATTATAATTCCAATTGTGGCAACGTCCAATTGCATTGGTCATTTCTCGATAAACACTTCTTGTCCATTAATACGCTCCGAGGAAAAAAGTGCAGTATACGGTGACGTCAAATGCAGTCAAAACATTGTTTTTGTATCAAAGGAGTGGAATTATAAGCAAAAAAAGTAATTTTGGAGGAGTTTATGGATGTGTAAACGCGGTCTCTCACTCACAAACTTTACGTAAAGTCCTTCGGACTTTATTTAGTTTGTGAGTGAGTCGGCCGCGTTTACACATCGATAAACGCCTCCAAAATGACTTTTATTCCTTTAATGTCCCTTTCGTTTTTGATAAGATTATAGGATGGAGATTATTGAAATATATATAAAAACTAACATGGGAGGGCAAACCAATATTTTACCACAAAATATATTTTTTCATTGCTATGATTAACAATGAGGGAATACAAATACATGGTAATACTAAGCAATGGAACAACGCTTTTTATTGTTTTTTATATGGAGCTTAATATCATAATATTCATATTCTGTTTAATTCTTAAAAGTGTCCCACTTATATTTAATTTTATTTTTGGAAGTAAATAAACTAACAATGAAGAATTTTTGTATGAGAAATTATTTCTTCTTTTTCAAAATGTATAAAACACAATTAACTTCTTTTTCAGCAAAAGATTTTTTAAACAAGGTTTATTTCAACCTATTATAAGATGTTGAATAGCCGTGTCGAGATGTAATGGGTTTTTATTAGATATCTATAATAAGAAAAGGGTTGAATCGAAATGAAAATGTTCTCCACGAAGACGATCAGTCAATATTGAAAACATTTTTTTAATATTGAATTAGATATTCTGGCAGTACTCCAAGTTCAAAAATTAATTTCTAACATCAATATCCGACTATAATGAAAGTATAAAAAACTAAAATGATAATACAATAATCACTACAGATTTATATTTTAATACTTTAACATCATTTATCTTCTAGGACTAAAGAATTATTTTCAATGGAACCTGTCTTATCCGATACACAATGAGACCATTTAAATGTTTCAGATTATACATAAAGTCTCAATACTCAGGTTTAAAAAGCATTTGAAAACATCTTTTAGACCAATAACTAATGTCTGATTTGACAAAATTTTGAAATACTCAGGGATCGGTTTAAACAGGTTTTACTGCACTTCTTGTTTTGCTCAAATAACAAAATACCGAAGTAACTATTAATTGATTTTCTGTAAGTGCGCATTTCGGCAACTTATGTCTCATCAGTGCAGATTAAACCAAAACATTTGGAAGTCCATTAACCGAACAATGTGTAAAAACTGTTAGATAACAAATCACCTAACCGGTCTACATAGAAAAGCCAAAATTCAGCCAAGGGCAGAGCTATGCATGAGGGAGAAACTCCTAAGTTGAAACAAAGTTTTGTAAAATTTAGATATTTCAAATAATCAAACTTATAATATCTCAGTACCAACTTACTTTAATATTCCTTCACCCTATGACTTGAAATTCTAGATATATCAACTTCATGCTTTAATGATTTTTCATCTAATGTTCTTTTTTTTTTGTATCGAATTATCTTCTCAATTCTTGTTTTTTTAAATGCCCAATTTTCAATGAATGTTTTATGTTCACACTTCTAATTTTAATTTTTCTTCCCCTACATTCAAACTGTAAAGTGTTGTACTTTCCTTATTCTTACCGCACGTCTTTTCTGAATTTTTCCGTAATTGTCATAAAACCAAACGTTTTTAGATTTAGGTTTCTTTTTTGATAGCATTATATTTTTAATACCAAAGGTGTCTTTAGTCGGGTTGTTAGCATTTCTTTAACATCTCATATGGATATTTTCTATAAATAAAGTCTCAATGTGTCCTCAAAATGTACTTCATCAGATTTTTCTATTCTCCAATGACCATTTAACGTGTGTTCTTCTGATAGGATCACATTTTTTCCATCTTCAACACCATTCTCCATCTGTTATAAAATTTAGGGGACTACTGGTTTAAATTCAATAATCTATGATGGATAGATGTTTTTGTTTTGAATAGTAGATTTTCCCGTATCTTATTTCAAAAACGATCATTAAAAATTGAGGGAGAATATTTGTCAGATTTCAAATTTGATGCCATATTCTTGAGCATCAGGTTTAAAATATTGTGTCATTGTTTTTTGAATTCAAAGTTAAAGCAAAATATAAAGTAAAGGAAAAGCAAGAAAAGCCATTTTCTTTCGTAGACTTTGATGACATTTATCTAAAAAAAAGGTGAGTACATGGTCATTGAAATCCTTTCACTTGATATGATCCATATACAACACTACGCTGTTTTTTTTCCTTAAGTTTAACGCATTATTTCCCTTTCGTTTTTGATTAGATTATAGGATGGAGATTATTGAAATATATACAAACTAACATGGGAGGGCAAACCAATATTTTACCACAAAATATATTTTTATTGCTATGATTAACAATGAAGGAATATGGAGTAAATGCAAATGAGACAAAGTCTCTACAAATACATGGTAATACTAAGCAATGGAACAACGCTTTTTATTGTTGTTTATATGAAGCTTAATATCATAATATTCATATTCTATTCTATTTGATTCTTAAAAGTGTCCCACTTATATTAATTTTTGGAATTAAATAAACTAACAATGAAGAGTTTTTGTATGAGAAATTACTTGCTCTTTTTCAAAATGTATAAAACACATTTAACTTCTTTTTCAGCAAAAGTTTTTTAAACAAGGTTTATTTTAACATATAATAAGTTGTCGAATAGCCTTGCCTAGATGTAATGGGTTTTTATTAGATATTTATAATAAGAAAAAGTTTGAATCGGAACGAAAATGTTCTCCACAAAGACAATCAGGTAATATTGAAAACATTTTTTTTAATATTAAATTAAATATTCTGGCAGTACTCCAAGTTCAAAAATTAATTTGTAACATCAATATCCGAGTCTAATGAAAGTATAAAAAAACTAAAATAACAAGTTATAACTGTGTTCGCAAGCGAAACACAAAAGTCTCCCAAACGAACTCCCATATCGGATACCAAGGCATTACGAGACTCCCTTTTGAAAAACATTTGGGTAGGGGTTTCCCCTCATAACCTATGTAAAAAAAA